>JAHUYU010000421.1:0-21041 GCA_030439765.1 Tripidium arundinaceum | reverse complement strand
GAAGAGGGTGTTTTGGCAGGCAGCCGGGGCAGAAGGGAGGTAAGTTGCTTTTAATGAAACACTTAAATGTGCTGCACTGTACCAACCGCAGATCAGATGGGCCACACGCCCACACCCACACGTTTAGGTTCATGCAGATGGAGATTTTGGATAGAGACACATGTTTTCATATAAACTGTAGAGAGATACTACTAGTAGCAGAGAAAGAGCCTGAGGCTGGGTGGCGGCATGCCCAACGTCCGACTGCTCTATGGCTGTGTTCGGCTATGTGGCTGCGGCTTAATATTTTAAGTGCAGCCGAACAGAATCTCTGAATGTGTTTGATTGGCTGGACGGTCTTTTGGATCATGGTCTAGTCTTGCCAGCTTCACTTGTTTGTTTGCCGGACTACGCGTAGAGAAAGAGCATGAGGCTGGGTGGTGGCTGACCCACCAACTGAGGCCTTGTTTAGTTCTCTTCGAAATTCCAAAATTTTATAAGATTTTCTGTCACATCGAATCTTTAGATGCATGCATGAAGTATTAAATGTAGGTAAAAAAATAACTAATTGCATAGTTTATCTATAAATCACGAGACGAATCTTTTGAGCCTAGTTAGACCATGATTGGACACTAATTGTCAAATACAAACAAAAGTGCTACAGTTCAAAATTCCAAATCTTTTTGCATCTAAACGAGGCCTGACTGCTACAACCTATTCGCTTGTTCGTATCAATCAGAATCAGTCAGCCATAGAACAGTATTTCTCTCTCACAACAAACCAACTATACAAATAAGCATCAGCCAGAAAACGAACCATCGAACGGGCTATGTCTCTGGATGTGTTTGATTGCCTGGACGGTCTTTTGGAACATGCTCTAGTGCTGCAGTTTCACTTGTTTGTTTGCCTGGACTGCACGGGAGCTTATGCAAAACGAAAT
Organism: Tripidium arundinaceum; assembly: GCA_030439765.1. Lineage (NCBI taxonomy): Eukaryota > Viridiplantae > Streptophyta > Magnoliopsida > Poales > Poaceae > Tripidium > Tripidium arundinaceum. The sequence goes on along the minus strand of JAHUYU010000421.1, from coordinate 20,122 downwards.
CCAAAGCACCCTAGAGCCAGGCCACGGAGAAACGAAAGTGAAGTTTGTTTCTCCCGGATGCCTCCCTCGGGATCCGGCGCGTGCTGAGGTGGTGGGTGGGGGTGACTGACATGTGGGCCCTCCAACGCAACGCAGGCAAATAAACAACATCTGTATAGACCAGGTCCAACGGATACAAGCCTACCAAACAAAAACAGTTGCACCAATTTAGCCTGCTGAGAATGCCTAGCGTCATCTCATCCGTCTACGCCAGCTCAGTGCAGGCAAAAGGCCCTCGCTCTCTTTCCCACACTCTTTCTGTGCCGGGCCCTAAAAGACTTTGTGCAAGTGCAAGAGATGACTTCATACAAGATTTTCGTACTACATGTTTGTATCAGGTATGGAGCAGTACTATTTCTGCTTCTTGCTATAGTACCTAGCAACGGCAAGCTTTAGAACGTGCAAGGGGAAAAAAACTTGAGCAAGCTGCCTGTTCTGTTCAGGAAAAAAAACTTGAGCAAGCTGCCTGTTCTGTTCAGACTTCAACTGGTCCATGTTCAAACTTGACAACCTGTTGCCCTCAAAAACTTGTGCTACCTTCTCGGCATGCATGATGAAACACAAGGACGATGCGAACTGCAAAGCAGACTAGAGAGAGAGAGAAATTCCAGCGGCTGTTCTGCAGTCATCCATGGCTCCTGCCTACAGGACCCACGTCTCAGTACTTCTCTTTGGTCATGTAGCGCAGTGCAGCTCAGCTCGCACCCGCGCGCCCTGCGTTCTGGGCTTCTGGCTCCACACAGACACAGGCACACCGAGACAGAGCTGAGTGCACTCTAATCTTCTCTCTCTACGGATGGAGTACAGTACAAATCTACCTTAGATTTTGTTTGGATCTTGTGCGTCCGTCCACTCGTGAAGGGACGATGGAAAACCACAGCACCCAGCCACACCACCTTTAAATGCAATGCAAGCAACTCTCAGCAGAGGGTAGCTGCTCTCAGCAGATGGTAGCTGCTACTACTACTAGCATGCAGGTGTAGCACTGTGCTTTGCAGCAGGCAGCAGGCCAGCAGCCCTTCGCACTGCAGCAGGTCTACCTCACCAGCTACTCCTACGGCCCCACTGCTGGTAACGCCAAAGCTCAGCCAAGTCACAAGTGCATCTACGACTATGCATTCCACGCAGGACGACCGTTTGTTTAACCTTAAACCTACAGTAGGGTTTAATAAAAAATACTATAAAAAGATAAATTAAATCCAGGAGATGTTTACCTAAGTTTTTTAATGTGCTCTCGGTCACCAAATCTCTTCAAAACACGCTATTAAACTGATACTAGGTGACTGCCAAGGCGCCAACCAAGGATAATACCTGTTCGGTCGGTGGTTTCGGCTAGTTTTTCAGTCGTATCATAGCTTACTCTCTCACAGAACACTATTGAATCGGACACAATCAGCCAAAAAACAACCAGTCGAACAGCCCCAATGTCATGAGCCACCTATGCACTGTCCGCTATGGAGTTTCTATACAAGAAAAAGGGATCTTCTTGTCGCGTATACCAAGTTGTCGTGGCTTCAGACGAATAACCAAGGTTACCCCTTGGAAGACTACTACCAAGGCTTTTCACCAAGTTATAAGGACACAACAGTATGGTCTCTCACAAGCAAGGTCTATACATGCACTAATCACTCTCTCTATTTGCTATTAGTCTATTACTATGCTTTGATATGATCACTAAGCTCTCGTATATGAGCCTAGAGCATCTCTTCAAGTATGGCAAGTCCCTCAAACTTCTCCAACAACATTGAAAATACTGATTAGAAGGGTATAAATAGCCCTAAACAAACCCACTAACCATTGCTCTAATGGTCACATTTTTCAATGTGCACTGAATGATTGTGGCAGAACCGCCCAAAATAACACACTAACGAAGGTACTTGCCTTCCCCTAGGCACTAAGTACTCCGCCAGCGGATATTCTAGCCGTTTCTGTCGAGCACACCCAATGGGAGAACTCGAAACCATCCACATTTTCACCCAGGATCCAATAATGAAAACAAGTACAATACTTAAGTTTATTCCATACAACATAGTCTTCAGAAATAAGTTATTACAATACCAAGTTCAGAGTGCGGAATTAAAACAGCGGAAATAAATATGTAGCGAGCGTAGCAAAGATCCATCTGAGCCCAGCAGACGATCCTCCACACAAAACCTCAAGCAGCACCTGCAACAGGGGTAAAATAAACCCTGAGTACACAATGTACTCGCAAGACTTACCCGACTGGGAATAATTTCTCGACTCCAAGGATCATGATAGGCTTTTTGGCTACTGGCTCAAGTTTGCAGAAAAGCATTACTACTAGTGGATCCTTATTGCAGTTCTTTTATTTGCCATCTTTTAGTTTATCAGCTAACCATCTATGTAAGCACTTATGCTATTTTCAAACAAGAGTTGGTCAATATAAATCCATCCTTATTCACCTTTTCTCTTTCAGTTCTTACTACGATGCCCGGATCAAGTCATGTCGGACCGCTTACGCGGCGATTCGCGAATTAATGCAGCCTAGCTGGGTACCCCGAAAAACACACGCCCCGTCCGTACCGAGGTACAAACGGGACCAACCCATTATCCTCCTGTCAAGAGAACCGAGTCCCCGTCCATACTGGGACTCCAAGCCCCCGCCCTCTCGCGGTGCTTAGACCTCCTACTACCCATATATAATCCACCTTCAGTTGGTCCGGATGGAGCCAGAACCCATGACAAGAGAATAACAAGTCTTTCTAGCCCCCATCCGCTAGTATATGCTCGGGATAAGGAGATCTGTGACTTGACAACCATCCAAATGCAACGACCGGTTCTTAACCGACTCGGACAGGGAAACAATGTAACCCAGTGATGCCCTGTTGGCCGCAGGACACCCCTTGTCACATCCACCACTACCAAACCATATCCCTGCCCGGTCACCATTTCACATACCTTTATTTCCATGTTAACCATAGTGATAATAATGATCACCTATCATGAACAACACCATGTTGTTCATGTTAACGAAACCTAAGCACGGCACTAAACGGCCTAAACTAGTAAGACTCTTGGGTAGTAATATTTATGCAAGTGGGTTTCAACAGAACTCCTGAAACGTAAATGCACATATAACATAGATATCCTATTATCATTTCAAAATAAAGGTTATGCACCGGGGCTTGCCTTGGGCATCCTGGTGGATGTGACAAGGGGTGTCCTGCGGCCAACAGGGCATCACTGGGTTACATTGTTTCCCTGTCCGAGTCGGTTAAGAACCGGTCGTTGCATTTGGATGGTTGTCAAGTCACAGATCTCCTTATCCCGAGCATATACTAGCGGATGGGGGCTAGAAAGACTTGTTATTCTCTTGTCATGGGTTCTGGCTCCATCCGGACCAACTGAAGGTGGATTATATATGGGTAGTAGGAGGTCTAAGCACCGCGAGAGGGCGGGGGCTTGGAGTCCCAGTATGGACGGGGACTCGGTTCTCTTGACAGGAGGATAATGGGTTGGTCCCGTTTGTACCTCGGTACGGACGGGGCGTGTGTTTTTCGGGGTACCCAGCTAGGCTGCATTAATTCGCGAATCGCCGCGTAAGCGGTCCGACATGACTTGATCCGGGCATCGTAGTAAGAACTGAAAGAGAAAAGGTGAATAAGGATGGATTTATATTGACCAACTCTTGTTTGAAAATAGCATAAGTGCTTACATAGATGGTTAGCTGATAAACTAAAAGATGGCAAATAAAAGAACTGCAATAAGGATCCACTAGTAGTAATGCTTTTCTGCAAACTTGAGCCAGTAGCCAAAAAGCCTATCATGATCCTTGGAGTCGAGAAATTATTCCCAGTCGGGTAAGTCTTGCGAGTACATTGTGTACTCAGGGTTTATTTTACCCCTGTTGCAGGTGCTGCTTGAGGTTTTGTGTGGAGGATCGTCTGCTGGGCTCAGATGGATCTTTGCTACGCTCGCTACATATTTATTTCCGCTGTTTTAATTCCGCACTCTGAACTTGGTATTGTAATAACTTATTTCTGAAGACTATGTTGTATGGAATAAACTTAAGTATTGTACTTGTTTTCATTATTGGATCCTGGGTGAAAATGTGGATGGTTTCGAGTTCTCCCATTGGGTGTGCTCGACAGAAACGGCTAGAATATCCGCTGGCGGAGTACTTAGTGCCTAGGGGAAGGCAAGTACCTTCGTTAGTGTGTTATTTTGGGCGGTTCTGCCACAATCATTCAGTGCACATTGAAAAATGTGACCATTAGAGCAATGGTTAGTGGGTTTGTTTAGGGCTATTTATACCCTTCTAATCAGTATTTTCAATGTTGTTGGAGAAGTTTGAGGGACTTGCCATACTTGAAGAGATGCTCTAGGCTCATATACGAGAGCTTAGTGATCATATCAAAGCATAGTAATAGACTAATAGCAAATAGAGAGAGTGATTAGTGCATGTATAGACCTTGCTTGTGAGAGACCATACTGTTGTGTCCTTATAACTTGGTGAAAAGCCTTGGTAGTAGTCTTCCAAGGGGTAACCTTGGTTATTCGTCTGAAGCCACGACAACTTGGTATACGCGACAAGAAGATCCCTTTTTCTTGTATAGAAACTCCATAGCGGACAGTGCATAGGTGGCTCATGACATTGGGGCTGTTCGACTGGTTGTTTTTTGGCTGATTGTGTCCGATTCAATAGTGTTCTGTGAGAGAGTAAGCTATGATACGACTGAAAAACTAGCCGAAACCACCGACCGAACAGGTATTATCCTTGGTTGGCGCCTTGGCAGTCACCTAGTATCAGTTTAATAGCGTGTTTTGAAGAGATTTGGTGACCGAGAGCACATTAAAAAACTTAGGTAAACATCTCCTGGATTTAATTTATCTTTTTATAGTATTTTTTATTAAACCCTACTGTAGGTTTAAGGTTAAACAAACGGTCGTCCTGCGTGGAATGCATAGTCGTAGATGCACTTGTGACTTGGCTGAGCTTTGGCGTTACCAGCAGTGGGGCCGTAGGAGTAGCTGGTGAGGTAGACCTGCTGCAGTGCGAAGGGCTGCTGGCCTGCTGCCTGCTGCAAAGCACAGTGCTACACCTGCATGCTAGTAGTAGTAGCAGCTACCATCTGCTGAGAGCAGCTACCCTCTGCTGAGAGTTGCTTGCATTGCATTTAAAGGTGGTGTGGCTGGGTGCTGTGGTTTTCCATCGTCCCTTCACGAGTGGACGGACGCACAAGATCCAAACAAAATCTAAGGTAGATTTGTACTGTACTCCATCCGTAGAGAGAGAAGATTAGAGTGCACTCAGCTCTGTCTCGGTGTGCCTGTGTCTGTGTGGAGCCAGAAGCCCAGAACGCAGGGCGCGCGGGTGCGAGCTGAGCTGCACTGCGCTACATGACCAAAGAGAAGTACTGAGACGTGGGTCCTGTAGGCAGGAGCCATGGATGACTGCAGAACAGCCGCTGGAATTTCTCTCTCTCTAAGTCTGCTTTGCAGTTCGCATCGTCCTTGTGTTTCATCATGCATGCCGAGAAGGTAGCACAAGTTTTTGAGGGCAACAGGTTGTCAAGTTTGAACATGGACCAGTTGAAGTCTGAACAGAACAGGCAGCTTGCTCAAGTTTTTTTCCTGAACAGAACAGGCAGCTTGCTCAAGTTTTTTTCCCCTTGCACGTTCTAAAGCTTGCCGTTGCTAGGTACTATAGCAAGAAGCAGAAATAGTACTGCTCCATACCTGATACAAACATGTAGTACGAAAATCTTGTATGAAGTCATCTCTTGCACTTGCACAAAGTCTTTTAGGGCCCGGCACAGAAAGAGTGTGGGAAAGAGAGCGAGGGCCTTTTGCCTGCACTGAGCTGGCGTAGACGGATGAGATGACGCTAGGCATTCTCAGCAGGCTAAATTGGTGCAACTGTTTTTGTTTGGTAGGCTTGTATCCGTTGGACCTGGTCTATACAGATGTTGTTTATTTGCCTGCGTTGCGTTGGAGGGCCCACATGTCAGTCACCCCCACCCACCACCTCAGCACGCGCCGGATCCCGAGGGAGGCATCCGGGAGAAACAAACTTCACTTTCGTTTCTCCGTGGCCTGGCTCTAGGGTGCTTTGGATTTCGTTTTGCATAAGCTCCCGTGCAGTCCAGGCAAACAAACAAGTGAAACTGCAGCACTAGAGCATGTTCCAAAAGACCGTCCAGGCAATCAAACACATCCAGAGACATAGCCCGTTCGATGGTTCGTTTTCTGGCTGATGCTTATTTGTATAGTTGGTTTGTTGTGAGAGAGAAATACTGTTCTATGGCTGACTGATTCTGATTGATACGAACAAGCGAATAGGTTGTAGCAGTCAGGCCTCGTTTAGATGCAAAAAGATTTGGAATTTTGAACTGTAGCACTTTTGTTTGTATTTGACAATTAGTGTCCAATCATGGTCTAACTAGGCTCAAAAGATTCGTCTCGTGATTTATAGATAAACTATGCAATTAGTTATTTTTTTACCTACATTTAATACTTCATGCATGCATCTAAAGATTCGATGTGACAGAAAATCTTATAAAATTTTGGAATTTCGAAGAGAACTAAACAAGGCCTCAGTTGGTGGGTCAGCCACCACCCAGCCTCATGCTCTTTCTCTACGCGTAGTCCCGGCAAACAAACAAGTGAAGCTGGCAAGACTAGACCATGATCCAAAAGACCGTCCAGCCAATCAAACACATTCAGAGATTCTGTTCGGCTGCACTTAAAATATTAAGCCGCAGCCACATAGCCGAACACAGCCATAGAGCAGTCGGACGTTGGGCATGCCGCCACCCAGCCTCAGGCTCTTTCTCTGCTACTAGTAGTATCTCTCTACAGTTTATATGAAAACATGTGTCTCTATCCAAAATCTCCATCTGCATGAACCTAAACGTGTGGGTGTGGGCGTGTGGCCCATCTGATCTGCGGTTGGTACAGTGCAGCACATTTAAGTGTTTCATTAAAAGCAACTTACCTCCCTTCTGCCCCGGCTGGCTGACTCTGCAATCTGTACTGGCCTGTTCCCTCAGTAAATGCAACCATCAGCCTGTTCGGCTGGTCGGGGCTGGTGCTGGTTTGGACTGGTTTAGACTGGTTCTATGAGAGACACAATAAGCTGAAATAAGCCCTCAACCGAACAAGCGAACAGGCTGCATGACTGCCAATAATCTGCCGTGGAGTAGGAGTACTAGTACTACTGCTCCTACACTTTGCTTGGATCTTATTCTCACAATTTCTAAATAGTATTCTCGTGCTCCTTGTTCCGCTCTATGGTTTTTCGGCTGATTCCGCCTGATTCAATAGTATTCCTGTGAGAGAAAATAAGTCAAAGTATAGTTGATAAGCCGGCTGAAAAGGGCAAACGAATAAGGCCTTGACAAGTTAACCAATATCAGGTTTCACTAGAAAATAGTATTAATATCTATATCTCTAAACTTGATATTTTTTATAATAAACTTATTTAGATGATGTATACTATTTGGTATCATAACCCACAACAGTATTTCTTGTATATATTTGATCGGATTTAAGATTATTTTAGGACTAAGGGAGTGTCGTTTTTGCATCTCGAGGAGTCAAACGTTTTTAACTTTGACTAAATATATAAAGAAAAATATTAATATTTACAGTACATAATTAGTATCTTTAGATAGATCGTTGAATCTATTTTCATAATAGACTAATTTCGAGATACAAATGTTACTAATATTTTCTATAAATCTAATAAAAACTTAAGAAAATTTAATTGGCACGAGTACATAGAGACACTTATTTTGGGACGGAGCGAGTACAGAAGTAATCCTAATACTAGCAGTTCGCTCTAGCTAATAATTTCCTATAAAGTACCTCTTGCAACTTGCATACAGACGACATGCGTGGAACCATTTATTTGCAGCCATTACATACAATGGTACAAGATAAAAAGAGACGTACTACTAAAACAGGAAACGCACACACAGCAAAACCTGGGCCTATCTACTTGTGTGCGTGGACCACCACCTGCCTGTCAAGCAGTGGCCAGCTTGAGCTAGTACTGTGAGGGAGGAGGCCGGCCAGCCGGGCTGGGGGTCCAGCCCAAGCACAGCACACGGACACAGCGCTGAGTTTGCATGCTGATTAAAGACAAAGAGTAGATAAGGACGGGTGCACAGATGCAGTGCGTGTCATCGATGAGCCGTAATTTGCTTGGTTAATTGTCGTATCTGCAGTAGTGCCTGTAGCTGTCTGGTGAAACTGAACGACAATAATCCTGCGAGTGCACATGAGGACAGTGCAGTACGCAGCGTAGCGGCCCATGAGACGGCGACCCCTCGTGCAGGGAAGGCAGCAGGCGCCGACAGGAGAGGAGAGTAGAAGAGAGGAGGACGGTGCCGCTGCCGCCGGCCGGTGGTGCTTTGCTGCATCATTCTGCTGCATGGCGCCTCCCTCGCGTGGGGTTAATTGCTAGCTAGTGCTGGTGGGTGTTGTGGCCTGATCACATGAATGAGAGCACTAGACATGCATGCATACCACTGTTAGTACATGAAATGAAGAGGGTGTTTTGGCAGGCAGCCGGGGCAGAAGGGAGGTAAGTTGCTTTTAATGAAACACTTAAATGTGCTGCACTGTACCAACCGCAGATCAGATGGGCCACACGCCCACACCCACACGTTTAGGTTCATGCAGATGGAGATTTTGGATAGAGACACATGTTTTCATATAAACTGTAGAGAGATACTACTAGTAGCAGAGAAAGAGCCTGAGGCTGGGTGGCGGCATGCCCAACGTCCGACTGCTCTATGGCTGTGTTCGGCTATGTGGCTGCGGCTTAATATTTTAAGTGCAGCCGAACAGAATCTCTGAATGTGTTTGATTGGCTGGACGGTCTTTTGGATCATGGTCTAGTCTTGCCAGCTTCACTTGTTTGTTTGCCGGGACTACGCGTAGAGAAAGAGCATGAGGCTGGGTGGTGGCTGACCCACCAACTGAGGCCTTGTTTAGTTCTCTTCGAAATTCCAAAATTTTATAAGATTTTCTGTCACATCGAATCTTTAGATGCATGCATGAAGTATTAAATGTAGGTAAAAAAATAACTAATTGCATAGTTTATCTATAAATCACGAGACGAATCTTTTGAGCCTAGTTAGACCATGATTGGACACTAATTGTCAAATACAAACAAAAGTGCTACAGTTCAAAATTCCAAATCTTTTTGCATCTAAACGAGGCCTGACTGCTACAACCTATTCGCTTGTTCGTATCAATCAGAATCAGTCAGCCATAGAACAGTATTTCTCTCTCACAACAAACCAACTATACAAATAAGCATCAGCCAGAAAACGAACCATCGAACGGGCTATGTCTCTGGATGTGTTTGATTGCCTGGACGGTCTTTTGGAACATGCTCTAGTGCTGCAGTTTCACTTGTTTGTTTGCCTGGACTGCACGGGAGCTTATGCAAAACGAAATCCAAAGCACCCTAGAGCCAGGCCACGGAGAAACGAAAGTGAAGTTTGTTTCTCCCGGATGCCTCCCTCGGGATCCGGCGCGTGCTGAGGTGGTGGGTGGGGGTGACTGACATGTGGGCCCTCCAACGCAACGCAGGCAAATAAACAACATCTGTATAGACCAGGTCCAACGGATACAAGCCTACCAAACAAAAACAGTTGCACCAATTTAGCCTGCTGAGAATGCCTAGCGTCATCTCATCCGTCTACGCCAGCTCAGTGCAGGCAAAAGGCCCTCGCTCTCTTTCCCACACTCTTTCTGTGCCGGGCCCTAAAAGACTTTGTGCAAGTGCAAGAGATGACTTCATACAAGATTTTCGTACTACATGTTTGTATCAGGTATGGAGCAGTACTATTTCTGCTTCTTGCTATAGTACCTAGCAACGGCAAGCTTTAGAACGTGCAAGGGGAAAAAAACTTGAGCAAGCTGCCTGTTCTGTTCAGGAAAAAAAACTTGAGCAAGCTGCCTGTTCTGTTCAGACTTCAACTGGTCCATGTTCAAACTTGACAACCTGTTGCCCTCAAAAACTTGTGCTACCTTCTCGGCATGCATGATGAAACACAAGGACGATGCGAACTGCAAAGCAGACTAGAGAGAGAGAGAAATTCCAGCGGCTGTTCTGCAGTCATCCATGGCTCCTGCCTACAGGACCCACGTCTCAGTACTTCTCTTTGGTCATGTAGCGCAGTGCAGCTCAGCTCGCACCCGCGCGCCCTGCGTTCTGGGCTTCTGGCTCCACACAGACACAGGCACACCGAGACAGAGCTGAGTGCACTCTAATCTTCTCTCTCTACGGATGGAGTACAGTACAAATCTACCTTAGATTTTGTTTGGATCTTGTGCGCCCGTCCACTCGTGAAGGGACGATGGAAAACCACAGCACCCAGCCACACCACCTTTAAATGCAATGCAAGCAACTCTCAGCAGAGGGTAGCTGCTCTCAGCAGATGGTAGCTGCTACTACTACTAGCATGCAGGTGTAGCACTGTGCTTTGCAGCAGGCAGCAGGCCAGCAGCCCTTCGCACTGCAGCAGGTCTACCTCACCAGCTACTCCTACGGCCCCACTGCTGGTAACGCCAAAGCTCAGCCAAGTCACAAGTGCATCTACGACTATGCATTCCACGCAGGACGACCGTTTGTTTAACCTTAAACCTACAGTAGGGTTTAATAAAAAATACTATAAAAAGATAAATTAAATCCAGGAGATGTTTACCTAAGTTTTTTAATGTGCTCTCGGTCACCAAATCTCTTCAAAACACGCTATTAAACTGATACTAGGTGACTGCCAAGGCGCCAACCAAGGATAATACCTGTTCGGTCGGTGGTTTCGGCTAGTTTTTCAGTCGTATCATAGCTTACTCTCTCACAGAACACTATTGAATCGGACACAATCAGCCAAAAAACAACCAGTCGAACAGCCCCAATGTCATGAGCCACCTATGCACTACTGTCCGCTATGGAGTTTCTATACAAGAAAAAGGGATCTTCTTGTCGCGTATACCAAGTTGTCGTGGCTTCAGACGAATAACCAAGGTTACCCCTTGGAAGACTACTACCAAGGCTTTTCACCAAGTTATAAGGACACAACAGTATGGTCTCTCACAAGCAAGGTCTATACATGCACTAATCACTCTCTCTATTTGCTATTAGTCTATTACTATGCTTTGATATGATCACTAAGCTCTCGTATATGAGCCTAGAGCATCTCTTCAAGTATGGCAAGTCCCTCAAACTTCTCCAACAACATTGAAAATACTGATTAGAAGGGTATAAATAGCCCTAAACAAACCCACTAACCATTGCTCTAATGGTCACATTTTTCAATGTGCACTGAATGATTGTGGCAGAACCGCCCAAAATAACACACTAACGAAGGTACTTGCCTTCCCCTAGGCACTAAGTACTCCGCCAGCGGATATTCTAGCCGTTTCTGTCGAGCACACCCAATGGGAGAACTCGAAACCATCCACATTTTCACCCAGGATCCAATAATGAAAACAAGTACAATACTTAAGTTTATTCCATACAACATAGTCTTCAGAAATAAGTTATTACAATACCAAGTTCAGAGTGCGGAATTAAAACAGCGGAAATAAATATGTAGCGAGCGTAGCAAAGATCCATCTGAGCCCAGCAGACGATCCTCCACACAAAACCTCAAGCAGCACCTGCAACAGGGGTAAAATAAACCCTGAGTACACAATGTACTCGCAAGACTTACCCGACTGGGAATAATTTCTCGACTCCAAGGATCATGATAGGCTTTTTGGCTACTGGCTCAAGTTTGCAGAAAAGCATTACTACTAGTGGATCCTTATTGCAGTTCTTTTATTTGCCATCTTTTAGTTTATCAGCTAACCATCTATGTAAGCACTTATGCTATTTTCAAACAAGAGTTGGTCAATATAAATCCATCCTTATTCACCTTTTCTCTTTCAGTTCTTACTACGATGCCCGGATCAAGTCATGTCGGACCGCTTACGCGGCGATTCGCGAATTAATGCAGCCTAGCTGGGTACCCCGAAAAACACACGCCCCGTCCGTACCGAGGTACAAACGGGACCAACCCATTATCCTCCTGTCAAGAGAACCGAGTCCCCGTCCATACTGGGACTCCAAGCCCCCGCCCTCTCGCGGTGCTTAGACCTCCTACTACCCATATATAATCCACCTTCAGTTGGTCCGGATGGAGCCAGAACCCATGACAAGAGAATAACAAGTCTTTCTAGCCCCCATCCGCTAGTATATGCTCGGGATAAGGAGATCTGTGACTTGACAACCATCCAAATGCAACGACCGGTTCTTAACCGACTCGGACAGGGAAACAATGTAACCCAGTGATGCCCTGTTGGCCGCAGGACACCCCTTGTCACATCCACCACTACCAAACCATATCCCTGCCCGGTCACCATTTCACATACCTTTATTTCCATGTTAACCATAGTGATAATAATGATCACCTATCATGAACAACACCATGTTGTTCATGTTAACGAAACCTAAGCACGGCACTAAACGGCCTAAACTAGTAAGACTCTTGGGTAGTAATATTTATGCAAGTGGGTTTCAACAGAACTCCTGAAACGTAAATGCACATATAACATAGATATCCTATTATCATTTCAAAATAAAGGTATGTGAAATGGTGACCGGGCAGGGATATGGTTTGGTAGTGGTGGATGTGACAAGGGGTGTCCTGCGGCCAACAGGGCATCACTGGGTTACATTGTTTCCCTGTCCGAGTCGGTTAAGAACCGGTCGTTGCATTTGGATGGTTGTCAAGTCACAGATCTCCTTATCCCGAGCATATACTAGCGGATGGGGGCTAGAAAGACTTGTTATTCTCTTGTCATGGGTTCTGGCTCCATCCGGACCAACTGAAGGTGGATTATATATGGGTAGTAGGAGGTCTAAGCACCGCGAGAGGGCGGGGGCTTGGAGTCCCAGTATGGACGGGGACTCGGTTCTCTTGACAGGAGGATAATGGGTTGGTCCCGTTTGTACCTCGGTACGGACGGGGCGTGTGTTTTTCGGGGTACCCAGCTAGGCTGCATTAATTCGCGAATCGCCGCGTAAGCGGTCCGACATGACTTGATCCGGGCATCGTAGTAAGAACTGAAAGAGAAAAGGTGAATAAGGATGGATTTATATTGACCAACTCTTGTTTGAAAATAGCATAAGTGCTTACATAGATGGTTAGCTGATAAACTAAAAGATGGCAAATAAAAGAACTGCAATAAGGATCCACTAGTAGTAATGCTTTTCTGCAAACTTGAGCCAGTAGCCAAAAAGCCTATCATGATCCTTGGAGTCGAGAAATTATTCCCAGTCGGGTAAGTCTTGCGAGTACATTGTGTACTCAGGGTTTATTTTACCCCTGTTGCAGGTGCTGCTTGAGGTTTTGTGTGGAGGATCGTCTGCTGGGCTCAGATGGATCTTTGCTACGCTCGCTACATATTTATTTCCGCTGTTTTAATTCCGCACTCTGAACTTGGTATTGTAATAACTTATTTCTGAAGACTATGTTGTATGGAATAAACTTAAGTATTGTACTTGTTTTCATTATTGGATCCTGGGTGAAAATGTGGATGGTTTCGAGTTCTCCCATTGGGTGTGCTCGACAGAAACGGCTAGAATATCCGCTGGCGGAGTACTTAGTGCCTAGGGGAAGGCAAGTACCTTCGTTAGTGTGTTATTTTGGGCGGTTCTGCCACAATCATTCAGTGCACATTGAAAAATGTGACCATTAGAGCAATGGTTAGTGGGTTTGTTTAGGGCTATTTATACCCTTCTAATCAGTATTTTCAATGTTGTTGGAGAAGTTTGAGGGACTTGCCATACTTGAAGAGATGCTCTAGGCTCATATACGAGAGCTTAGTGATCATATCAAAGCATAGTAATAGACTAATAGCAAATAGAGAGAGTGATTAGTGCATGTATAGACCTTGCTTGTGAGAGACCATACTGTTGTGTCCTTATAACTTGGTGAAAAGCCTTGGTAGTAGTCTTCCAAGGGGTAACCTTGGTTATTCGTCTGAAGCCACGACAACTTGGTATACGCGACAAGAAGATCCCTTTTTCTTGTATAGAAACTCCATAGCGGACAGTGCATAGGTGGCTCATGACATTGGGGCTGTTCGACTGGTTGTTTTTTGGCTGATTGTGTCCGATTCAATAGTGTTCTGTGAGAGAGTAAGCTATGATACGACTGAAAAACTAGCCGAAACCACCGACCGAACAGGTATTATCCTTGGTTGGCGCCTTGGCAGTCACCTAGTATCAGTTTAATAGCGTGTTTTGAAGAGATTTGGTGACCGAGAGCACATTAAAAAACTTAGGTAAACATCTCCTGGATTTAATTTATCTTTTTATAGTATTTTTTATTAAACCCTACTGTAGGTTTAAGGTTAAACAAACGGTCGTCCTGCGTGGAATGCATAGTCGTAGATGCACTTGTGACTTGGCTGAGCTTTGGCGTTACCAGCAGTGGGGCCGTAGGAGTAGCTGGTGAGGTAGACCTGCTGCAGTGCGAAGGGCTGCTGGCCTGCTGCCTGCTGCAAAGCACAGTGCTACACCTGCATGCTAGTAGTAGTAGCAGCTACCATCTGCTGAGAGCAGCTACCCTCTGCTGAGAGTTGCTTGCATTGCATTTAAAGGTGGTGTGGCTGGGTGCTGTGGTTTTCCATCGTCCCTTCACGAGTGGACGGGCGCACAAGATCCAAACAAAATCTAAGGTAGATTTGTACTGTACTCCATCCGTAGAGAGAGAAGATTAGAGTGCACTCAGCTCTGTCTCGGTGTGCCTGTGTCTGTGTGGAGCCAGAAGCCCAGAACGCAGGGCGCGCGGGTGCGAGCTGAGCTGCACTGCGCTACATGACCAAAGAGAAGTACTGAGACGTGGGTCCTGTAGGCAGGAGCCATGGATGACTGCAGAACAGCCGCTGGAATTTCTCTCTCTCTCTAGTCTGCTTTGCAGTTCGCATCGTCCTTGTGTTTCATCATGCATGCCGAGAAGGTAGCACAAGTTTTTGAGGGCAACAGGTTGTCAAGTTTGAACATGGACCAGTTGAAGTCTGAACAGAACAGGCAGCTTGCTCAAGTTTTTTTTCCTGAACAGAACAGGCAGCTTGCTCAAGTTTTTTTCCCCTTGCACGTTCTAAAGCTTGCCGTTGCTAGGTACTATAGCAAGAAGCAGAAATAGTACTGCTCCATACCTGATACAAACATGTAGTACGAAAATCTTGTATGAAGTCATCTCTTGCACTTGCACAAAGTCTTTTAGGGCCCGGCACAGAAAGAGTGTGGGAAAGAGAGCGAGGGCCTTTTGCCTGCACTGAGCTGGCGTAGACGGATGAGATGACGCTAGGCATTCTCAGCAGGCTAAATTGGTGCAACTGTTTTTGTTTGGTAGGCTTGTATCCGTTGGACCTGGTCTATACAGATGTTGTTTATTTGCCTGCGTTGCGTTGGAGGGCCCACATGTCAGTCACCCCCACCCACCACCTCAGCACGCGCCGGATCCCGAGGGAGGCATCCGGGAGAAACAAACTTCACTTTCGTTTCTCCGTGGCCTGGCTCTAGGGTGCTTTGGATTTCGTTTTGCATAAGCTCCCGTGCAGTCCAGGCAAACAAACAAGTGAAACTGCAGCACTAGAGCATGTTCCAAAAGACCGTCCAGGCAATCAAACACATCCAGAGACATAGCCCGTTCGATGGTTCGTTTTCTGGCTGATGCTTATTTGTATAGTTGGTTTGTTGTGAGAGAAATACTGTTCTATGGCTGACTGATTCTGATTGATACGAACAAGCGAATAGGTTGTAGCAGTCAGGCCTCGTTTAGATGCAAAAAGATTTGGAATTTTGAACTGTAGCACTTTTGTTTGTATTTGACAATTAGTGTCCAATCATGGTCTAACTAGGCTCAAAAGATTCGTCTCGTGATTTATAGATAAACTATGCAATTAGTTATTTTTTTACCTACATTTAATACTTCATGCATGCATCTAAAGATTCGATGTGACAGAAAATCTTATAAAATTTTGGAATTTCGAAGAGAACTAAACAAGGCCTCAGTTGGTGGGTCAGCCACCACCCAGCCTCATGCTCTTTCTCTACGCGTAGTCCCGGCAAACAAACAAGTGAAGCTGGCAAGACTAGACCATGATCCAAAAGACCGTCCAGCCAATCAAACACATTCAGAGATTCTGTTCGGCTGCACTTAAAATATTAAGCCGCAGCCACATAGCCGAACACAGCCATAGAGCAGTCGGACGTTGGGCATGCCGCCACCCAGCCTCAGGCTCTTTCTCTGCTACTAGTAGTATCTCTCTACAGTTTATATGAAAACATGTGTCTCTATCCAAAATCTCCATCTGCATGAACCTAAACGTGTGGGTGTGGGCGTGTGGCCCATCTGATCTGCGGTTGGTACAGTGCAGCACATTTAAGTGTTTCATTAAAAGCAACTTACCTCCCTTCTGCCCCGGCTGCCTGCCAAAACACCCTCTTCATTTCATGTACTAACAGTGGTATGCATGCATGTCTAGTGCTCTCATTCATGTGATCAGGCCACAACACCCACCAGCACTAGCTAGCAATTAACCCCACGCGAGGGAGGCGCCATGCAGCAGAATGATGCAGCAAAGCACCACCGGCCGGCGGCAGCGGCACCGTCCTCCTCTCTTCTACTCTCCTCTCCTGTCGGCGCCTGCTGCCTTCCCTGCACGAGGGGTCGCCGTCTCATGGGCCGCTACGCTGCGTACTGCACTGTCCTCATGTGCACTCGCAGGATTATTGTCGTTCAGTTTCACCAGACAGCTACAGGCACTACTGCAGATACGACAATTAACCAAGCAAATTACGGCTCATCGATGACACGCACTGCATCTGTGCACCCGTCCTTATCTACTCTTTGTCTTTAATCAGCATGCAAACTCAGCGCTGTGTCCGTGTGCTGTGCTTGGGCTGGACCCCCAGCCCGGCTGGCCGGCCTCCTCCCTCACAGTACTAGCTCAAGCTGGCCACTGCTTGACAGGCAGGTGGTGGTCCACGCACACAAGTAGATAGGCCCAGGTTTTGCTGTGTGTGCGTTTCCTGTTTTAGTAGTACGTCTCTTTTTATCTTGTACCATTGTATGTAATGGCTGCAAATAAATGGTTCCACGCATGTCGTCTGTATGCAAGTTGCAAGAGGTACTTTATAGGAAATTATTAGCTAGAGCGAACTGCTAGTATTAGGATTACTTCTGTACTCGCTCCGTCCCAAAATAAGTGTCTCTATGTACTCGTGCCAATTAAATTTTCTTAAGTTTTTATCTAGATTTATAGAAAATATTAGTAACATTTGTATCTCGAAATTAGTCTATTATGAAAATAGATTCAACGATCTATCTAAAGATACTAATTATGTACTGTAAATATTAATATTTTTCTTTATATATTTAGTCAAAGTTAAAAACGTTTGACTCCTCGAGATGCAAAAACGACACTCCCTTAGTCCTAAAATAATCTTAAATCCGATCAAATATATACAAGAAATACTGTTGTGGGTTATGATACCAAATAGTATACATCATCTAAATAAGTTTATTATAAAAAATATCAAGTTTAGAGATATAGATATTAATACTATTTTCTAGTGAAACCTGATATTGGTTAACTTGTCAAGGCCTTATTCGTTTGCCCTTTTCAGCCGGCTTATCAACTATACTTTGACTTATTTTCTCTCACAGGAATACTATTGAATCAGGCGGAATCAGCCGAAAAACCATAGAGCGGAACAAGGAGCACGAGAATACTATTTAGAAATTGTGAGAATAAGATCCAAGCAAAGTGTAGGAGCAGTAGTACTAGTACTCCTACTCCACGGCAGATTATTGGCAGTCATGCAGCCTGTTCGCTTGTTCGGTTGAGGGCTTATTTCAGCTTATTGTGTCTCTCATAGAACCAGTCTAAACCAGTCCAAACCAGCACCAGCCCCGACCAGCCGAACAGGCTGATGGTTGCATTTACTGAGGGAACAGGCCAGTACAGATTGCAGAGTCAGCCAGCCGGGTACTCCACTACTAGTAGTAGTAGCTGTACATCGACACTGTCTGATCGCACTGGTGTGATGTGAACTCAGGCTCAGCTACGACGACCAGTCGACCACATCCTCAGCCTAGTAGTAGTACGGAGTATACACGGAGCTGATCACACACACCCACACAGGTGACTGGAGGAGCAACAGAGCAAGTAAACTCGCCCGATTGCGACCATGATTTCATTGGAATCAAATCTTGGCAAAATCCGATCAGCATCACCGTTCACCAACAAAGACGGCCTGGAAAATGCTACTAGTCCGGTTGTTGCATTATTGCATGCATTTATTTTCTCCTGCTCAATGTATATTTTATGATTTTATTTTTAAACAAGAAATTGCCCGATAAATCCGTTTATCGGTGACCTCCGGTATTTTTTTTCTTTGCTAGAACCCTGATTGAGTCTATCAATATTTACTCTCTCTCTCTTCGTCCCAAAACAAATATATTTCTAGTTATATATATGAATACACACTTATCTAGATGTATGGCCCGAAATATATTTATTTTAGGATGGAGTATTTTATTTTATTTTTGCTGAGCAGGCTTTTTTTTAACCACGTTTCACGTTTTCTCCTGAATCATGCCTCCTGGACAGTGCGATGAATAGGACCAACGGTTACTGTCACTCTTTTAAAAAAAATAAAAAGAGGAAAAAAAACCTAAGGAAAAGGTAAAAATTAGAGAGGTGTGCTCAAGATGTATTGACTCAAGGTGGTGTGTTGCTATCTGAAAAAGGTACTACCTTCGTCTAAAAAGAATATAAATCTCGCTTCACGAGGAGTTAAAGAATCTTAAGTTTGACTAAGTTTATAGAATATAGTATCTACATTTAGATCTCCAATTAGATTTATTATGAAAATATATTTCATGATTAATCTAATAATACTTATTACGCATCACTAACATCAATGCTTTTTTATATATATTTAATTAAAATTAAAAATTTTTGGCTTCTCGGAAAACGAGATTTGTATTCTTTTTGGACGGAGAGAGTATTTTGTTTTATTTTAAATGTGCAGAGGATCAATGCTGTTATTATTGGGCAGTGCAGTGCTGAGAGAGCAGGCAGGTTTGAATGGTTGACTGTGCAGCAGGTCTGCATGAGAATACTGTACTCCACTCTCCACACAAGGCAGTGGACAGAATGAAACTGACATCAAATCAGCTTTGGAATCTTTAGGGTTGTTTGGCTGTTATATTTCACTGCTGATTTTAGCTGATCCAACAGTATTCTGTGAGAGAATAAGTTAAAGTACGGCTGATAAACCGGCTGATAAGAAGAAAAAAAAACAAGGTATGCAAAGCCATCAGCAATTAACAAGCCGGAGTTTAGTGCTTGCTTGGCAGAACAGAACACAATCTAGTGGCGTAGTAGCAAGTACTACTAGTGCTCACAATCTAGCTAGGCACCCCTTCGCTTTGCTTTCTTTCCAATCTTGTTTCCATAGTACAAAGCAAGCTAGCTAGCGTGGTACCGTAGAGTACTAAGGCTTTGTTTAGATCCCTTCAAAATTCCAAAATTTTATAAGATTTTCTGTCACATCGAATCTTTGGACGCATGCATGGAGTACTAAATATAGGTAAAAAAATAACTAATTGCACAATTTGTCTGTAAATCACGAGACGAATCTTTTAAACCTAGTTAGGCCATAATTGAACACAAATTATCAAATACAAACGAAAATGCTACAATACCCAAATTCCAAAAGTTTACACATCGAAACGAGGCCTAAAATCCAAGGGGAGAAGATGAAAGCGAGATGGAATGTGAGGGAAATTAAAAAGAAGTGCAAAGCAAAAGAGCGAGCACGGCACAATGGGAAGCTCAGCAAAGCGGGGTAGCTGTTCGATCTCAGCCTTGGCCCTTGGTCCCTTGGTCACTGCAGCTATGGCTACCGAGCAGGGAGCCATGCCAGTCCAGGGCCCTAAAGACTCGAGCAACTTTTGCATTCAAGGCTGCATTGCCTCTGCCCCTGCGTGCCCGTGCCCCTGCGTGCCTGTGCCTGCCTGCTTCTCTCTCCTGTCATTGA
>JAHUYU010000376.1:0-21514 GCA_030439765.1 Tripidium arundinaceum | reverse complement strand
CGAGTCTGGATTTTGCTGATAGAATTTAATCTTGGCGTGCAGTTGGATTTAAAAGAACAAGATCACAGTTATAAAGCCGATAGTAATGCAGATGTCTCTCTATAAAGAAGGTTACATCGGCTAATATTACCTTATTCACATCATATCATTGATGAGTTAGCATTACAAGTAATAGATACACAGTTTACAAGTTCAGAGCCGCCCAGATTGTATTGAGAGCTTTCAGACGAATGGCATCGGCTTCTGCGATTAGCCGATTGTCTTCATCAGCTGATCCTGAGATTACTTCACGTTTTCTACTTCGGATGGCTTTGACTTCTTTATATTTGGTTGACATCTCCCTCTTCTTCTCACCGGTTAACGTCGGGAGTTGAGCTAAGTTGGATTGTTTGAGCTAGATTGAAGCATCAATTTCTTCCAATCTTTTTTTCAACTGCTCCCGTTCGGTTCTGAGTTGATCAAGTTCTTGTTGAATCCTTTGAGGGGCACAGTTCAGGCTATCAACTAATTGTTTCAAGCTTGCCATCTCCTGCTTGCTTTTTTCTTCTTGGTTGTCCAAATTATTTTGAGCCTCACGGTCAGCTAAACGTTTCTTGGCTCCCATAACTTTGGATTCTTGACCTTCAATATAAGCAGCAGGAGACAAGACATCGAGGAGCTCCTGAGTCAATTCTTCTTTAATGGCTAGGAAAATGCTGCGAATTGGCCCTGCATTTTGAACTAAATCGGTTATGTCTTGTTCTAGATATGGCAGCATTAATTGTAGCCGATCGTTGCTTGCATCGGATAAAATGGTCTTCTCTTGGTTGGTTTGAATGGCAGAAGAGCTAATTTCACCTTCCTCCATATATTCTTTGATATCAAAGGAGAAAGCACTCAAAGAAGGTGAATCATGTGCCTATGAGATTGGGGTTAAGGTAAGTGGCCAGTTGATATAGAAGCATAAGGAAATATTGCAGAATCAGTAGATACCCTCTTTTCTGACTCTTGGTGGGGAGAAGGATTAGCCGATGATGTACCCAAGTCATCATTAGATTTTTCAGTCGGCTTGGGTGCTTCTATTGAGAAAAGGCTGATTAAGGTATAGTTATAAGTTTAAATAAAGAAATATGGTGTTGTGGCTATACCATCGGCTATTTGGTGAATGTTTTGTTCAGTGTGGAGTTCTTCATCGGCAGTTTCCTTTTGAGGAGAACTGGTAGGACTTGAACCAGTAATCCCGGTATCATCTCCTTCCCGATCATCAATCAACTGATAACAAGTGGTCAATAAGGTGGGATGGGATGTTAGAGAAGATTATTATACCTGAGTAGTTGATGTATCTGAAGAATCCTGCTAATGATCTGATCCTCCAGTTAGAATCTAAAAGAAATCAGGAAGGTTGGATTATTCTGATTGATTGAGTTTGAGTATGGCCAATTTTTAGAAAAATACCTCAGTTTCCCCAAGTGATGAGGTGTGTGGAGCTTGCTCTTCAGGTGTTTCATCAATATTTAGAGAGAGATTGGCCTGAAAAGAAGTCAGTTAGTCAAATACAAACTTTGACAAGATAAGTAATAATAGGCTTACCCCAGTAGCAATGTTGGCTAGGGTTGACAAGTGTTGCCCATTGGCTGTTTCTTCAGCAGTAGCCGATGACGCACCAGCCCCCAATACTCCAGAAGCCTGAGCCAGCAAGTTTGCCGCACGGGTTAATACTTGAAAACTAGTAGTTGTTGGCTAAAAAATTATCTGAGGTCAAAAGACATGACAGGCAATTTCTAAGGCACGACAAAGAATCACCTGAGTAGCTGAAGAGGATGCAGTTGGATTTCTTTGAGATCTTTTGTGCGTGGTATTCTTTGGTGTTTGGCCTGTAAGAGCCTTGCGCTTTGGAGTTAGGATTTGCTGCATCAATACAGGACCTGCCTGTGTTTTCATTACAGTTTTCAAAGAAGGAGCATCACTCTCTATTCTTGGATATGGGAACCAGATAAGGTACTCAATTGGCTGATTACTTTTACTAATGATTGGCGGGGGTAATATGAACTTCCTGCAAATAGAATAAAGTGAGCCTACCGATTGAAAGTAAGAATCAGCAATTACGACAGAAAAGAAGTTTACCTCGGTATCAAATTGGAAATCTAAATCTAGTGTCAGGCAGTAGGAGTTAACTGATGCACGGAATAAGTGTTGGGCCCATTCTTGCCACCAGTCATCAAACAGGATTGAAGAAAAGGGACCATATTTCCATACTGCTAGTGAAACCTCTTCAAATTGAAGGATCCTTAAGAATTCTAATCTTTCAGTTGGATCTTCCCTGGGCTTTAGTTTATCAGCAAAAAATAGCTCGGGGGCAGTTGTCCAAGGCCGAGCTGACGAGCTGCCACTGAAGCGTTATAGAATTCATAACTGGTTGGTAGTTTCTCTCGGCCATGTCTGAATTCTACTAGAAGCAGCCCTGGCTTCACCATACATTGGAAGATGGCAATAGAAGTCTGATCTTCACAAGCTGATTCAAATCTGAACTTGTAGGAATGCTCAAATTCATCAATTGAAGGACAAGCAAACCGAATCAGGGTGTCAGCATAAAATCCTTTGTAAAATCTCTTGAAAAGATCACCAAAGTCAAAGGAGATAGTAACTGCTGACGCTGCTTCACCAAAAGATGAGCATCCACAAAATTTCTGTTCCTGATCCAATGTTTTCTCCTGTTCTTTTGAGTAGTTGGAGGAAGAAAAGTTCAGATTTCTTAGATCGACGATTACCATTTTGTGCATGTACAAGTTAAGCCATAGCTGCAGTAACCACTAGGGTCCACTGATTATGCCAATTGGCTCATTTTCTATCAGATTCTTTAACACATGGTGCATTAGGTGATAGAAAGATCCAAGCAAATACTTCCCAAGTGGGATATTAGCACCATTTGCCGAACGTTCTGTTAAGTAGAGGTGGTTAGAAGTTGTGTACAGGATGATCCACAGAAAACGTGCTTTTCTAACCACATATTCAGAAAGGCCATTGTTCTTTGTGATCGACAGTGCCAGATTTTTTCTGATTGGCCATATAACCACTCCATCCTCCACTTCTCATATTTCCAAGTTTATGAGATGGTTTGTTGAGGAGATCAAAAGGTTGGAGAGGGCCTGTGATCCTAAGGCTAGTCAGCATGAAAATGTCGGCTAAGGTGATTGTCATCAGACCATGGCCGAAAATAAAAGCATTGAAGGCATTGGACCAAAAATAGGAAGCTGATTTCAGTAATGGTGTAACACCCGGTTTTAAAGACAAAACCAAGCTCGCCATATGTGTGCCCAGGAAGTCCACACATACAACAACAGAAATAAAGGGTATCAGAAACAATATTTATATAGCGAAACATAAGTATATCAACACTTACATCTATCGGAGTATAGCGAAACGAATACTAATCTTCTCTTCAGGCTCCAACTTCACAGGGACGGCTGACTGGGGGCTCCGTATGCCAAGCACTTCTGATAGTCTCTTAGGAACTCCTCCGTAATAACATCAATCTTCTGAGCAACTTCTACTAGAGACTGGGGTGTGGGGAAAATAGCAAGGGTGAGCACTTGTCGTACTCAGCAAATATAACATGGGGTTCATGAGGCACAAAAGGCTAGACACCGTTTTACTGCATTTAGCTTTTATTCATCATATACTTAGCAATTGAGTAGCATCAAATAATCCAAATCCCATTAATGAACCATTGATCATTTGCAATAGGAATAATGAAGTAGCATTATCATGGCATGATAATATCAACAGTAATTAAAACATGATATAACAATGGAGATCATCTATTCTGTAAGAATACCCAAGGCCTCTCTTTTATAATATAAATTTCTGGTAGACGTTTCTTTTTAACGGTAGTTCCGTTATCGGCGTTCCTTGTGATCTCGTGATCGTAGCATTAGCTCTCTTTTAGTACGTTGTTTTGTCTCGTGTGGTGTACTATTCTTAGTTGTCTCTATTTGTTTACTTGTATGTTTGTTGGTTGCTACGATCTGCGAGTAGAAGAGCTGTCCGTAAGCGTTGGAGACCGGAAGACCAGAAGATAACTGAAGGTTCTCTAAGCAAGTTGCTTTGGGTGAAAAGCGAGAGTAAGGCAAGTATAACATGGGACCATCCTTGTTGTCCTATTCACTGAAATTATCATACATATGCATGTGTCCTCCTTGACAACCATAGAGATTATAACTTAGTTATTGATATCTTGTTTCCTTGTCACCTATGGGCTGTGCATTTGGGTAGCTATTGCTAGCGCTTAATTATGAACAATGATCTTGTAATTGGATTAATGAATTATGCGACCAATGTTAACGATGATTTTACTACTGTTGAAAGGGGACTAGAGCACTGTGTTGTTTGTTTGTTGCTCTAGTTACTCTCCGTAAGGACTTACCTGTAAGTGATAACCGGGACATACAGTACAGCTGTGAGGGCTATATGGCTCTGGCTTTAGTTGTTCAAGAGACCTTTTCTAGCTTGTTAGTGGTTACCTTAAATGGCGTAAGAATGGCTTGACACGTTGGGTGTAGGACAGCCTCTAGTCTATGAGTATAGCTGAGAAGGAATTGTGCCATTTGAAAAGGGGGGTTCCTACATCTGCCTGCCGAGTGAATCTAATGGCCCTAACTTGTTAGACGAACTTTTGAATGGCTTTATATGGTTTTTGATGTTTTGGGGCCTTGCAAACCCATGCATTTGGAAATCATGACTCACAGTGAAAGTATACACCTCTGCGCAGAGTTTAATAAACTGGTATACTAGCCGTGCTCACGGACACGAGCGGCCTTGGGTATTCTTACAGAATAGATGATCTCCATTGTTATATCATGTTTTAATTACTGTTGATATTATCATGCCATGATAATGCTACTTCATTATTCCTATTGCAAATGATCAATGGTTCATTAATGGGATTTGGATTATTTGATGCTACTCAATTGCTAAGTATATGATGAATAAAAGCTAAATGCAGTAAAACGGTGTCTAGCCTTTTGTGCCTCATGAACCCCATGTTATATTTGCTGAGTACGACAAGTGCTCACCCTTGCTATTTTCCCCACACCCCAGTCTCTAGTAGAAGTTGCTCAGAAGATTGATGTTATTACGGAGGAGTTCCTAAGAGACTATCAGAAGTGCTTGGCATACGGAGCCCCCAGTCAGCCGTCCCTGTGAAGTTGGAGCCTGAAGAGAAGATTAGTATTCGTTTCGCTATACTCCGATAGATGTAAGTGTTGATATACTTATGTTTCGCTATATAAATATTGTTTCTGATACCCTTTATTTCTGTTGTTGTATGTGTGGACTTCCTGGGCACACATATGGCGAGCTTGGTTTTGTCCTTTAAAACCGGGTGTTACACCATTACTGAAATCAGCTTCCTATTTTTGGTCCAATGCCTTCAATGCTTTTATTTTCGGCCATGGTCTGATGACAATCACCTTAGCCGACATTTTCATGCTGACTAGCCTTAGGATCACAGGCCCTCTCCAACCTTTTGATCTCCTCAACAAACCATCTCATAAACTTGGAAATATGAGAAGTGGAGGATGGAGTGGTTATATGGCCAATCAGAAAAAATCTGGCACTGTCGATCACAAAGAACAATGGCCTTTCTGAATATGTGGTTAGAAAAGCACGTTTTCTGTGGATCATCCTGTACACCAACTTCTAACCACCTCTACTTAACAGAACGTTCGGCAAATGGTGCTAATATCCCACTTGGGAAGTATTTGCTTGGATCTTTCTATCACCTAATGCACCATGTGTTAAAGAATCTGATAGAAAATGAGCCAATTGGCATAATCAGTGGACCCTAGTGGTTACTGCAGCTATGGCTTAACTTGTACATGCACAAAATGGTAATCGTCGATCTAAGAAATCTGAACTTTTCTTCCTCCAACTACTCAAAAGAACAGGAGAAAACATTGGATCAGGAACAGAAATTTTGTGGATGCTCATCTTTTGGTGAAGCAGCGTCAGCAGTTACTATCTCCTTTGACTTTGGTGATCTTTTCAAGAGATTTTACAAAGGATTTTATGCTGACACCCTGATTCGGTTTGCTTGTCCTTCAATTGATGAATTTGAGCATTCCTACAAGTTCAGATTTGAATCAGCTTGTGAAGATCAGACTTCTATTGCCATCTTCCAATGTATGGTGAAGCCAGGGCTGCTTCTAGTAGAATTCAGACATGGCCGAGAGAAACTACCAACCAGTTATGAATTCTATAACGCTTCAGTGGCAGCTCGTCAGCTCGGCCTTGGACAACTGCCCCCGAGCTATTTTTTGCTGATAAACTAAAGCCCAGGGAAGATCCAACTGAAAGATTAGAATTCTTAAGGATCCTTCAATTTGAAGAGGTTTCACTAGCAGTATGGAAATATGGTCCCTTTTCTTCAATCCTGTTTGATGACTGGTGGCAAGAATGGGCCCAACACTTATTCCGTGCATCAGTTAACTCCTACTGCCTGACACTAGATTTAGATTTCCAATTGATACCGAGGTAAACTTCTTTTCTGTCGTAATTGCTGATTCTTACTTTCAATCGGTAGGCTCACTTTATTCTATTTGCAGGAAGTTCATATTACCCCGCCAATCATTAGTAAAAGTAATCAGCCAATTGAGTACCTTATCTGGTTCCCATATCCAAGAATAGAGAGTGATGCTCCTTCTTTGAAAACTGTAATGAAAACACAGGCAGGTCCTGTATTGATGCAGCAAATCCTAACTCCAAAGCGCAAGGCTCTTACAGGCCAAACACCAAAGAATACCACGCACAAAAGATCTCAAAGAAATCCAACTGCATCCTCTTCAGCTACTCAGGTGATTCTTTGTCGTGCCTTAGAAATTGCCTGTCATGTCTTTTGACCTCAGATAATTTTTTAGCCAACAACTACTAGTTTTCAAGTATTAACCCGTGCGGCAAACTTGCTGGCTCAGGCTTCTGGAGTATTGGGGGCTGGTGCGTCATCGGCTACTGCTGAAGAAACAGCCAATGGGCAACACTTGTCAACCCTAGCCAACATTGCTACTGGGGTAAGCCTATTATTACTTATCTTGTCAAAGTTTGTATTTGACTAACTGACTTCTTTTCAGGCCAATCTCTCTCTAAATATTGATGAAACACCTGAAGAGCAAGCTCCACACACCTCATCACTTGGGGAAACTGAGGTATTTTTCTAAAAATTGGCCATACTCAAACTCAATCAATCAGAATAATCCAACCTTCCTGATTTCTTTTAGATTCTAACTGGAGGATCAGATCATTAGCAGGATTCTTCAGATACATCAACTACTCAGGTATAATAATCTTCTCTAACATCCCATCCCACCTTATTGACCACTTGTTATCAGTTGATTGATGATCGGGAAGGAGATGATACCGGGATTACTGGTTCAAGTCCTACCAGTTCTCCTCAAAAGGAAACTGCCGATGAAGAACTCCACACTGAACAAAACATTCACCAAATAGCCGATGGTATAGCCACAACACCATATTTCTTTATTTAAACTTATAACTATACCTTAATCAGCCTTTTCTCAATAGAAGCACCCAAGCCGACTGAAAAATCTAATGATGACTTGGGTACATCATCGGCTAATCCTTCTCCCCACCAAGAGTCAGAAAAGAGGGTATCTACTGATTCTGCAATATTTCCTTATGCTTCTATATCAACTGGCCACTTACCTTAACCCCAATCTCATAGGCACATGATTCACCTTCTTTGAGTGCTTTCTCCTTTGATATCAAAGAATATATGGAGGAAGGTGAAATTAGCTCTTCTGCCATTCAAACCAACCAAGAGAAGACCATTTTATCCGATGCAAGCAACGATCGGCTACAATTAATGCTGCCATATCTAGAACAAGACATAACCGATTTAGTTCAAAATGCAGGGCCAATTCGCAGCATTTTCCTAGCCATTAAAGAAGAATTGACTCAGGAGCTCCTCGATGTCTTGTCTCCTGCTGCTTATATTGAAGGTCAAGAATCCAAAGTTATGGGAGCCAAGAAACGTTTAGCTGACCGTGAGGCTCAAAATAATTTGGACAACCAAGAAGAAAAAAGCAAGCAGGAGATGGCAAGCTTGAAACAATTAGTTGATAGCCTGAACTGTGCCCCTCAAAGGATTCAACAAGAACTTGATCAACTCAGAACCGAACGGGAGCAGTTGAAAAAAAGATTGGAAGAAATTGATGCTTCAATCTAGCTCAAACAATCCAACTTAGCTCAACTCCCGACGTTAACCGGTGAGAAGAAGAGGGAGATGTCAACCAAATATAAAGAAGTCAAAGCCATCCGAAGTAGAAAACGTGAAGTAATCTCAGGATCAGCTGATGAAGACAATCGGCTAATCGCAGAAGCCGATGCCATTCGTCTGAAAGCTCTCAATACAATCTGGGCGGCTCTGAATACTTGTAAACTGTGTATCTATTACTTGTAATGCTAACTCATCAATGATATGATGTGAATAAGGTAATATTAGCCGATGTAACCTTCTTTATAGAGAGACATCTGCATTACTATCGGCTTTATAACTGTGATCTTGTTCTTTTAAATCCAACTGCACGCCAAGATTAAATTCTATCAGCAAAATCCAGACTCGGCCTAATTACTATAGCCGATTAGCCGATCCAGTTTAGTCGATTCAAATCCTTAGGGATTCCACCTTTTGGAGTCTAGTAAAAACACAAAACCTTGGCAAATAAAATTTCGGATCCGTAATCATTGCAGTTGGATTTAAAAGAACAAGATCACAGTTATAAAGCCGATAGTAATGCAGATGTCTCTCTATAAAGAAGGTTACATCGGCTAATATTACCTTATTCACATCATATCATTGATGAGTTAGCATTACAAGTAATAGATACACAGTTTACAAGTTCAGAGCCGCCCAGATTGTATTGAGAGCTTTCAGACGAATGGCATCGGCTTCTGCGATTAGCCGATTGTCTTCATCAGCTGATCCTGAGATTACTTCACGTTTTCTACTTCGGATGGCTTTGACTTCTTTATATTTGGTTGACATCTCCCTCTTCTTCTCACCGGTTAACGTCGGGAGTTGAGCTAAGTTGGATTGTTTGAGCTAGATTGAAGCATCAATTTCTTCCAATCTTTTTTTCAACTGCTCCCGTTCGGTTCTGAGTTGATCAAGTTCTTGTTGAATCCTTTGAGGGGCACAGTTTCAGGCTATCAACTAATTGTTTCAAGCTTGCCATCTCCTGCTTGCTTTTTTCTTCTTGGTTGTCCAAATTATTTTGAGCCTCACGGTCAGCTAAACGTTTCTTGGCTCCCATAACTTTGGATTCTTGACCTTCAATATAAGCAGCAGGAGACAAGACATCGAGGAGCTCCTGAGTCAATTCTTCTTTAATGGCTAGGAAAATGCTGCGAATTGGCCCTGCATTTTGAACTAAATCGGTTATGTCTTGTTCTAGATATGGCAGCATTAATTGTAGCCGATCGTTGCTTGCATCGGATAAAATGGTCTTCTCTTGGTTGGTTTGAATGGCAGAAGAGCTAATTTCACCTTCCTCCATATATTCTTTGATATCAAAGGAGAAAGCACTCAAAGAAGGTGAATCATGTGCCTATGAGATTGGGGTTAAGGTAAGTGGCCAGTTGATATAGAAGCATAAGGAAATATTGCAGAATCAGTAGATACCCTCTTTTCTGACTCTTGGTGGGGAGAAGGATTAGCCGATGATGTACCCAAGTCATCATTAGATTTTTCAGTCGGCTTGGGTGCTTCTATTGAGAAAAGGCTGATTAAGGTATAGTTATAAGTTTAAATAAAGAAATATGGTGTTGTGGCTATACCATCGGCTATTTGGTGAATGTTTTGTTCAGTGTGGAGTTCTTCATCGGCAGTTTCCTTTTGAGGAGAACTGGTAGGACTTGAACCAGTAATCCCGGTATCATCTCCTTCCCGATCATCAATCAACTGATAACAAGTGGTCAATAAGGTGGGATGGGATGTTAGAGAAGATTATTATACCTGAGTAGTTGATGTATCTGAAGAATCCTGCTAATGATCTGATCCTCCAGTTAGAATCTAAAAGAAATCAGGAAGGTTGGATTATTCTGATTGATTGAGTTTGAGTATGGCCAATTTTTAGAAAAATACCTCAGTTTCCCCAAGTGATGAGGTGTGTGGAGCTTGCTCTTCAGGTGTTTCATCAATATTTAGAGAGAGATTGGCCTGAAAAGAAGTCAGTTAGTCAAATACAAACTTTGACAAGATAAGTAATAATAGGCTTACCCCAGTAGCAATGTTGGCTAGGGTTGACAAGTGTTGCCCATTGGCTGTTTCTTCAGCAGTAGCCGATGACGCACCAGCCCCCAATACTCCAGAAGCCTGAGCCAGCAAGTTTGCCGCACGGGTTAATACTTGAAAACTAGTAGTTGTTGGCTAAAAAATTATCTGAGGTCAAAAGACATGACAGGCAATTTCTAAGGCACGACAAAGAATCACCTGAGTAGCTGAAGAGGATGCAGTTGGATTTCTTTGAGATCTTTTGTGCGTGGTATTCTTTGGTGTTTGGCCTGTAAGAGCCTTGCGCTTTGGAGTTAGGATTTGCTGCATCAATACAGGACCTGCCTGTGTTTTCATTACAGTTTTCAAAGAAGGAGCATCACTCTCTATTCTTGGATATGGGAACCAGATAAGGTACTCAATTGGCTGATTACTTTTACTAATGATTGGCGGGGTAATATGAACTTCCTGCAAATAGAATAAAGTGAGCCTACCGATTGAAAGTAAGAATCAGCAATTACGACAGAAAAGAAGTTTACCTCGGTATCAAATTGGAAATCTAAATCTAGTGTCAGGCAGTAGGAGTTAACTGATGCACGGAATAAGTGTTGGGCCCATTCTTGCCACCAGTCATCAAACAGGATTGAAGAAAAGGGACCATATTTCCATACTGCTAGTGAAACCTCTTCAAATTGAAGGATCCTTAAGAATTCTAATCTTTCAGTTGGATCTTCCCTGGGCTTTAGTTTATCAGCAAAAAATAGCTCGGGGGCAGTTGTCCAAGGCCGAGCTGACGAGCTGCCACTGAAGCGTTATAGAATTCATAACTGGTTGGTAGTTTCTCTCGGCCATGTCTGAATTCTACTAGAAGCAGCCCTGGCTTCACCATACATTGGAAGATGGCAATAGAAGTCTGATCTTCACAAGCTGATTCAAATCTGAACTTGTAGGAATGCTCAAATTCATCAATTGAAGGACAAGCAAACCGAATCAGGGTGTCAGCATAAAATCCTTTGTAAAATCTCTTGAAAAGATCACCAAAGTCAAAGGAGATAGTAACTGCTGACGCTGCTTCACCAAAAGATGAGCATCCACAAAATTTCTGTTCCTGATCCAATGTTTTCTCCTGTTCTTTTGAGTAGTTGGAGGAAGAAAAGTTCAGATTTCTTAGATCGACGATTACCATTTTGTGCATGTACAAGTTAAGCCATAGCTGCAGTAACCACTAGGGTCCACTGATTATGCCAATTGGCTCATTTTCTATCAGATTCTTTAACACATGGTGCATTAGGTGATAGAAAGATCCAAGCAAATACTTCCCAAGTGGGATATTAGCACCATTTGCCGAACGTTCTGTTAAGTAGAGGTGGTTAGAAGTTGGTGTACAGGATGATCCACAGAAAACGTGCTTTTCTAACCACATATTCAGAAAGGCCATTGTTCTTTGTGATCGACAGTGCCAGATTTTTTCTGATTGGCCATATAACCACTCCATCCTCCACTTCTCATATTTCCAAGTTTATGAGATGGTTTGTTGAGGAGATCAAAAGGTTGGAGAGGGCCTGTGATCCTAAGGCTAGTCAGCATGAAAATGTCGGCTAAGGTGATTGTCATCAGACCATGGCCGAAAATAAAAGCATTGAAGGCATTGGACCAAAAATAGGAAGCTGATTTCAGTAATGGTGTAACACCCGGTTTTAAAGACAAAACCAAGCTCGCCATATGTGTGCCCAGGAAGTCCACACATACAACAACAGAAATAAAGGGTATCAGAAACAATATTTATATAGCGAAACATAAGTATATCAACACTTACATCTATCGGAGTATAGCGAAACGAATACTAATCTTCTCTTCAGGCTCCAACTTCACAGGGACGGCTGACTGGGGGCTCCGTATGCCAAGCACTTCTGATAGTCTCTTAGGAACTCCTCCGTAATAACATCAATCTTCTGAGCAACTTCTACTAGAGACTGGGGTGTGGGGAAAATAGCAAGGGTGAGCACTTGTCGTACTCAGCAAATATAACATGGGGTTCATGAGGCACAAAAGGCTAGACACCGTTTTACTGCATTTAGCTTTTATTCATCATGACTTAGATCAGTGCATTACTTTGTCTTTATCTCCTATGAAGAAAAATGAACCATTTGTCACACCCCAAAATTTTCAATTTTGGGTTGTGCATGTGAAACACTAAATTAAATAAATGATTTTAATATTTGTATAAAAATTTCTAAGATTAATCAAGTTTCTGCTAATTTAAGTATAGAAAACTGTGGTTTCAAACTTTTCGTACTAATTTGACAGGCTTTTCGTGATGTGATGTTTGTTTGTTGTGTGACTTTGTGTGGTGAGTGAGTAAAGTTTTAAAAACGCGTCTAGTAAGTCGTTTATCTTTCTCTGGCATGTCTCTGTCTTTTTAATCAAATACCTGCTCTCTCGATCTTAATCTTTTCATTTGAAGATTCCCAAGACCCTTTTTCTTCCGCTCTAAATCACTCATTTGAGTTCATCATTCATAAACATATCTCTAAAATCTTCTCGGGGATTATTTCGGCTTTTTCCAAACCCTAGAGAACCTTTAAGCCAATCGATCAAATCCCATGCAGCCCTGCCGTGCCGTCGCCTAACGCCGATCATGGCTCCTTCCATATAGCAGCAAGTCGCCAAATCTCCCTTGTTCAATTCCAATGCCACACCGCACGTTATCCCAGCCGCCGCTGATCGTCGCCGCTGAGGAAGCCACAGCCACTTGGTTTTTCACCGCGATGCCGTATGTGCCATCCTATGCTCGACGTCGACCATCCAACCATCGTGATGTTGTGAGCTTCACTACGTCCAGTCATCATCGCCTCTGCGACGATTCCATTGCGTCTCCATCGTCGGTGAGAACTCCAGTCTTCAGCATGATTTTATCTCCTCCTCTATGGCATATGCTCACGTCCAGATTAATTCATCCTTTACCATGCGAGATTCCGACCCGTCTCTTTCGTTGCTACTCCGCAAGCGCACGCCTGAGCCACCTGCCGTGCAATGCACCATGACATCACGCACGTACAGATCTCGAAGAAAATCCAATGTTTTCCCTCACCGTGACATCAGCAGCAAACACTAGGTTGGTCAGATAAAGGTCAGCTGCATCTCCCTGTCCATTGTTTTATTGATCGAAGTGTTTGATGTCATGCATTGTCATGTTGCCCAATAATCCATCCTTGTTTTCTATCTATTTCTGAAAGACCAATGTTTACTTACGTTGTTTTTAATTATAAAATTGGTGGCATGTGTATTAATTTTATTTTTAAATTATAAAATTCAGAAATATGTGAGATGATTAACATCGCTGCTACGCTGTAGATTACGTCAATATGAATCTAACGCAATTTGAATGGATTAAAACAGAGCTTAAACGATAAAGATATAAGCTAAACAAGATACCTTTGAATGTGAGAGAGTAGACAGTTATAAGTACATAGACCCATGCACCGTCTTACTATACAATTTCAGAAGAGCACAGTTTTACACGCACGAAATCTGGAATTTAGAAATAGATAGAAAACAAGGATGGATTATTGGGCAACATGACAATGCATGACATCAAACACTTCGATCAATAAAACAATGGACAGGGAGATGCAGCTGACCTTTATCTGACCAACCTAGTGTTTGCTGCTGATGTCACGGTGAGGGAAAACATTGGATTTTCTTCGAGATCTGTACGTGCGTGATGTCATGGTGCATTGCACGGCAGGTGGCTCAGGCGTGCGCTTGCGGAGTAGCAACGAAAGAGACGGGTCGGAATCTCGCATGGTAAAGGATGAATTAATCTGGACGTGAGCATATGCCATAGAGGAGGAGATAAAATCATGCTGAAGACTGGAGTTCTCACCGACGATGGAGACGCAATGGAATCGTCGCAGAGGCGATGATGACTGGACGTAGTGAAGCTCACAACATCACGATGGTTGGATGGTCGACGTCGAGCATAGGATGGCACATACGGCATCGCGGTGAAAAACCAAGTGGCTGTGGCTTCCTCAGCGGCGACGATCAGCGGCGGCTGGGATAACGTGCGGTGTGGCATTGGAATTGAACAAGGGAGATTTGGCGACTTGCTGCTATATGGAAGGAGCCATGATCGGCGTTAGGCGACGGCACGGCAGGGCTGCATGGGATTTGATCGATTGGCTTAAAGGTTCTCTAGGGTTTGGAAAAAGCCGAAATAATCCCCGAGAAGATTTTAGAGATATGTTTATGAATGATGAACTCAAATGAGTGATTTAGAGCGGAAGAAAAAGGGTCTTGGGAATCTTCAAATGAAAAGATTAAGATCGAGAGAGCAGGTATTTGATTAAAAAGACAGAGACATGCCAGAGAAAGATAAACGACTTACTAGACGCGTTTTTAAAACTTTACTCACTCACCACACAAAGTCACACAACAAACAAACATCACATCACGAAAAGCCTGTCAAATTAGTACGAAAAGTTTGAAACCACAGTTTTCTATACTTAAATTAGCAGAAACTTGATTAATCTTAGAAATTTTTATACAAATATTAAAATCATTTATTTAATTTAGTGTTTCACATGCACAACCCAAAATTGAAAATTTTGGGGTGTGACAAATGGTTCATTTTTCTTCATAGGAGATAAAGACAAAGTAATGCACTGATCTAAGTCATGATGAATAAAAGCTAAATGCAGTAAAACGGTGTCTAGCCTTTTGTGCCTCATGAACCCCATGTTATATTTGCTGAGTACGACAAGTGCTCACCCTTGCTATTTTCCCCACACCCCAGTCTCTAGTAGAAGTTGCTCAGAAGATTGATGTTATTACGGAGGAGTTCCTAAGAGACTATCAGAAGTGCTTGGCATACGGAGCCCCCAGTCAGCCGTCCCTGTGAAGTTGGAGCCTGAAGAGAAGATTAGTATTCGTTTCGCTATACTCCGATAGATGTAAGTGTTGATATACTTATGTTTCGCTATATAAATATTGTTTCTGATACCCTTTATTTCTGTTGTTGTATGTGTGGACTTCCTGGGCACACATATGGCGAGCTTGGTTTTGTCTTTAAAACCGGGTGTTACACCATTACTGAAATCAGCTTCCTATTTTTGGTCCAATGCCTTCAATGCTTTTATTTTCGGCCATGGTCTGATGACAATCACCTTAGCCGACATTTTCATGCTGACTAGCCTTAGGATCACAGGCCCTCTCCAACCTTTTGATCTCCTCAACAAACCATCTCATAAACTTGGAAATATGAGAAGTGGAGGATGGAGTGGTTATATGGCCAATCAGAAAAAATCTGGCACTGTCGATCACAAAGAACAATGGCCTTTCTGAATATGTGGTTAGAAAAGCACGTTTTCTGTGGATCATCCTGTACACCAACTTCTAACCACCTCTACTTAACAGAACGTTCGGCAAATGGTGCTAATATCCCACTTGGGAAGTATTTGCTTGGATCTTTCTATCACCTAATGCACCATGTGTTAAAGAATCTGATAGAAAATGAGCCAATTGGCATAATCAGTGGACCCTAGTGGTTACTGCAGCTATGGCTTAACTTGTACATGCACAAAATGGTAATCGTCGATCTAAGAAATCTGAACTTTTCTTCCTCCAACTACTCAAAAGAACAGGAGAAAACATTGGATCAGGAACAGAAATTTTGTGGATGCTCATCTTTTGGTGAAGCAGCGTCAGCAGTTACTATCTCCTTTGACTTTGGTGATCTTTTCAAGAGATTTTACAAAGGATTTTATGCTGACACCCTGATTCGGTTTGCTTGTCCTTCAATTGATGAATTTGAGCATTCCTACAAGTTCAGATTTGAATCAGCTTGTGAAGATCAGACTTCTATTGCCATCTTCCAATGTATGGTGAAGCCAGGGCTGCTTCTAGTAGAATTCAGACATGGCCGAGAGAAACTACCAACCAGTTATGAATTCTATAACGCTTCAGTGGCAGCTCGTCAGCTCGGCCTTGGACAACTGCCCCCGAGCTATTTTTTGCTGATAAACTAAAGCCCAGGGAAGATCCAACTGAAAGATTAGAATTCTTAAGGATCCTTCAATTTGAAGAGGTTTCACTAGCAGTATGGAAATATGGTCCCTTTTCTTCAATCCTGTTTGATGACTGGTGGCAAGAATGGGCCCAACACTTATTCCGTGCATCAGTTAACTCCTACTGCCTGACACTAGATTTAGATTTCCAATTTGATACCGAGGTAAACTTCTTTTCTGTCGTAATTGCTGATTCTTACTTTCAATCGGTAGGCTCACTTTATTCTATTTGCAGGAAGTTCATATTACCCCGCCAATCATTAGTAAAAGTAATCAGCCAATTGAGTACCTTATCTGGTTCCCATATCCAAGAATAGAGAGTGATGCTCCTTCTTTGAAAACTGTAATGAAAACACAGGCAGGTCCTGTATTGATGCAGCAAATCCTAACTCCAAAGCGCAAGGCTCTTACAGGCCAAACACCAAAGAATACCACGCACAAAAGATCTCAAAGAAATCCAACTGCATCCTCTTCAGCTACTCAGGTGATTCTTTGTCGTGCCTTAGAAATTGCCTGTCATGTCTTTTGACCTCAGATAATTTTTTAGCCAACAACTACTAGTTTTCAAGTATTAACCCGTGCGGCAAACTTGCTGGCTCAGGCTTCTGGAGTATTGGGGGCTGGTGCGTCATCGGCTACTGCTGAAGAAACAGCCAATGGGCAACACTTGTCAACCCTAGCCAACATTGCTACTGGGGTAAGCCTATTATTACTTATCTTGTCAAAGTTTGTATTTGACTAACTGACTTCTTTTCAGGCCAATCTCTCTCTAAATATTGATGAAACACCTGAAGAGCAAGCTCCACACACCTCATCACTTGGGGAAACTGAGGTATTTTTTCTAAAAATTGGCCATACTCAAACTCAATCAATCAGAATAATCCAACCTTCCCGATCATCAATCAACTGATAACAAGTGGTCAATAAGGTGGGATGGGATGTTAGAGAAGATTATTATACCTGAGTAGTTGATGTATCTGAAGAATCCTGCTAATGATCTGATCCTCCAGTTAGAATCTAAAAGAAATCAGGAAGGTTGGATTATCTGATTGATTGAGTTTGAGTATGGCCAATTTTTAGAAAAATACCTCAGTTTCCCCAAGTGATGAGGTGTGTGGAGCTTGCTCTTCAGGTGTTTCATCAATATTTAGAGAGAGATTGGCCTGAAAAGAAGTCAGTTAGTCAAATACAAACTTTGACAAGATAAGTAATAATAGGCTTACCCCAGTAGCAATGTTGGCTAGGGTTGACAAGTGTTGCCCATTGGCTGTTTCTTCAGCAGTAGCCGATGACGCACCAGCCCCCAATACTCCAGAAGCCTGAGCCAGCAAGTTTGCCGCACGGGTTAATACTTGAAAACTAGTAGTTGTTGGCTAAAAAATTATCTGAGGTCAAAAGACATGACAGGCAATTTCTAAGGCACGACAAAGAATCACCTGAGTAGCTGAAGAGGATGCAGTTGGATTTCTTTGAGATCTTTTGTGCGTGGTATTCTTTGGTGTTTGGCCTGTAAGAGCCTTGCGCTTTGGAGTTAGGATTTGCTGCATCAATACAGGACCTGCCTGTGTTTTCATTACAGTTTTCAAAGAAGGAGCATCACTCTCTATTCTTGGATATGGGAACCAGATAAGGTACTCAATTGGCTGATTACTTTTACTAATGATTGGCGGGGTAATATGAACTTCCTGCAAATAGAATAAAGTGAGCCTACCGATTGAAAGTAAGAATCAGCAATTACGACAGAAAAGAAGTTTACCTCGGTATCAAATTGGAAATCTAAATCTAGTGTCAGGCAGTAGGAGTTAACTGATGCACGGAATAAGTGTTGGGCCCATTCTTGCCACCAGTCATCAAACAGGATTGAAGAAAAGGGACCATATTTCCATACTGCTAGTGAAACCTCTTCAAATTGAAGGATCCTTAAGAATTCTAATCTTTCAGTTGGATCTTCCCTGGGCTTTAGTTTATCAGCAAAAAATAGCTCGGGGGCAGTTGTCCAAGGCCGAGCTGACGAGCTGCCACTGAAGCGTTATAGAATTCATAACTGGTTGGTAGTTTCTCTCGGCCATGTCTGAATTCTACTAGAAGCAGCCCTGGCTTCACCATACATTGGAAGATGGCAATAGAAGTCTGATCTTCACAAGCTGATTCAAATCTGAACTTGTAGGAATGCTCAAATTCATCAATTGAAGGACAAGCAAACCGAATCAGGGTGTCAGCATAAAATCCTTTGTAAAATCTCTTGAAAAGATCACCAAAGTCAAAGGAGATAGTAACTGCTGACGCTGCTTCACCAAAAGATGAGCATCCACAAAATTTCTGTTCCTGATCCAATGTTTTCTCCTGTTCTTTTGAGTAGTTGGAGGAAGAAAAGTTCAGATTTCTTAGATCGACGATTACCATTTTGTGCATGTACAAGTTAAGCCATAGCTGCAGTAACCACTAGGGTCCACTGATTATGCCAATTGGCTCATTTTCTATCAGATTCTTTAACACATGGTGCATTAGGTGATAGAAAGATCCAAGCAAATACTTCCCAAGTGGGATATTAGCACCATTTGCCGAACGTTCTGTTAAGTAGAGGTGGTTAGAAGTTGGTGTACAGGATGATCCACAGAAAACGTGCT
Source organism: Tripidium arundinaceum (assembly GCA_030439765.1). Classification (NCBI taxonomy): domain Eukaryota; kingdom Viridiplantae; phylum Streptophyta; class Magnoliopsida; order Poales; family Poaceae; genus Tripidium; species Tripidium arundinaceum. Next base: position 2,555 of record JAHUYU010000376.1, on the reverse strand, counting down.
TTTCTAACCACATATTCAGAAAGGCCATTGTTCTTTGTGATCGACAGTGCCAGATTTTTTCTGATTGGCCATATAACCACTCCATCCTCCACTTCTCATATTTCCAAGTTTATGAGATGGTTTGTTGAGGAGATCAAAAGGTTGGAGAGGGCCTGTGATCCTAAGGCTAGTCAGCATGAAAATGTCGGCTAAGGTGATTGTCATCAGACCATGGCCGAAAATAAAAGCATTGAAGGCATTGGACCAAAAATAGGAAGCTGATTTCAGTAATGGTGTAACACCCGGTTTTAAAGACAAAACCAAGCTCGCCATATGTGTGCCCAGGAAGTCCACACATACAACAACAGAAATAAAGGGTATCAGAAACAATATTTATATAGCGAAACATAAGTATATCAACACTTACATCTATCGGAGTATAGCGAAACGAATACTAATCTTCTCTTCAGGCTCCAACTTCACAGGGACGGCTGACTGGGGGCTCCGTATGCCAAGCACTTCTGATAGTCTCTTAGGAACTCCTCCGTAATAACATCAATCTTCTGAGCAACTTCTACTAGAGACTGGGGTGTGGGGAAAATAGCAAGGGTGAGCACTTGTCGTACTCAGCAAATATAACATGGGGTTCATGAGGCACAAAAGGCTAGACACCGTTTTACTGCATTTAGCTTTTATTCATCATGACTTAGATCAGTGCATTACTTTGTCTTTATCTCCTATGAAGAAAAATGAACCATTTGTCACACCCCAAAATTTTCAATTTTGGGTTGTGCATGTGAAACACTAAATTAAATAAATGATTTTAATATTTGTATAAAAATTTCTAAGATTAATCAAGTTTCTGCTAATTTAAGTATAGAAAACTGTGGTTTCAAACTTTTCGTACTAATTTGACAGGCTTTTCGTGATGTGATGTTTGTTTGTTGTGTGACTTTGTGTGGTGAGTGAGTAAAGTTTTAAAAACGCGTCTAGTAAGTCGTTTATCTTTCTCTGGCATGTCTCTGTCTTTTTAATCAAATACCTGCTCTCTCGATCTTAATCTTTTCATTTGAAGATTCCCAAGACCCTTTTTCTTCCGCTCTAAATCACTCATTTGAGTTCATCATTCATAAACATATCTCTAAAATCTTCTCGGGGATTATTTCGGCTTTTTCCAAACCCTAGAGAACCTTTAAGCCAATCGATCAAATCCCATGCAGCCCTGCCGTGCCGTCGCCTAACGCCGATCATGGCTCCTTCCATATAGCAGCAAGTCGCCAAATCTCCCTTGTTCAATTCCAATGCCACACCGCACGTTATCCCAGCCGCCGCTGATCGTCGCCGCTGAGGAAGCCACAGCCACTTGGTTTTTCACCGCGATGCCGTATGTGCCATCCTATGCTCGACGTCGACCATCCAACCATCGTGATGTTGTGAGCTTCACTACGTCCAGTCATCATCGCCTCTGCGACGATTCCATTGCGTCTCCATCGTCGGTGAGAACTCCAGTCTTCAGCATGATTTTATCTCCTCCTCTATGGCATATGCTCACGTCCAGATTAATTCATCCTTTACCATGCGAGATTCCGACCCGTCTCTTTCGTTGCTACTCCGCAAGCGCACGCCTGAGCCACCTGCCGTGCAATGCACCATGACATCACGCACGTACAGATCTCGAAGAAAATCCAATGTTTTCCCTCACCGTGACATCAGCAGCAAACACTAGGTTGGTCAGATAAAGGTCAGCTGCATCTCCCTGTCCATTGTTTTATTGATCGAAGTGTTTGATGTCATGCATTGTCATGTTGCCCAATAATCCATCCTTGTTTTCTATCTATTTCTAAATTCCAGATTTCGTGCGTGTAAAACTGTGCTCTTCTGAAATTGTATAGTAAGACGGTGCATGGGTCTATGTACTTATAACTGTCTACTCTCTCACATTCAAAGGTATCTTGTTTAGCTTATATCTTTATCGTTTAAGCTCTGTTTTAATCCATTCAAATTGCGTTAGATTCATATTGACGTAATCTACAGCGTAGCAGCGATGTTAATCATCTCACATATTTCTGAATTTTATAATTAAAAATAAAATTAATACACATGCCACCAATTTTATAATTAAAAACAACGTAAGTAAACATTGGTCTTTCAGAAATAAATATTAATTTGATTAATGTTAACTTATGTGTTTCTAATTATAATTTGGTTAGTTTAAACACGCTACATATAATAGACTCATATAGATGCTCTTACATGTTTATTACTTTTGCAAAGATAAAGTTTAACTTGCTTAATAAATTATGCAATAGTGTTTATAAATAAAACATGATTAGTTTAATTCGCTTTTTGAGTTAAAATATGATTTAACTAATCTGAATTAGTAACCTTCACATTGTTTTGTTTAATTAAAATAAATCAAGAATGTAGGCCTCTCTTTTATAATATAAATTTCTGGTAGACGTTTCTTTTTAACGGTAGTTCCGTTATCGGCGTTCCTTGTGATCTCGTGATCGTAGCATTAGCTCTCTTTTAGTACGTTGTTTTGTCTCGTGTGGTGTACTATTCTTAGTTGTCTC
>JAHUYU010002133.1:0-19624 GCA_030439765.1 Tripidium arundinaceum | reverse complement strand
GAAGTCTAGGAGCAGCACGTCCTGCTATCCGTGATGTAAGCAATAGGGAAGAGAAGGTACCTATACATGTAATCGTGCGCTGTTTACGGCAGTCCAGATTAGAGATACACGTGTACGTGATGAGGAATCCTATTGTACGGATGTATTTACTGGTGGAGCTAAGATGTCGTATGTATCGACCTGTGCTAGAATAAGGTAATATGGCCAGATTGCACGTGAGTTTATTTGGTATTGTAAAGAGAATATTGACCCATGTACAAGAAACAACCTGGAAGACCAACCGTCCTATATCTTCATTATCATCATCACACTATAAAAGAGCGAGTTTTATTTAAAGAACTCTCCCTCTATAAACCGTTTGATCTTACATCGTACTATATGAGTCATCCGTCATGCGTGATCTTACTCTTCCTCTATAATAAATGTTCGATCTACATGTCGTGCTATATGAGCCATCTGTCATCCATAATCTTACATGGAAGACTTAAAGACTCATGTTCAATTTCAATACGTCTTACGGTAAGTCTATAATCCCACCAAGTTAACTACGACTTCTATCACCGGATGGCGAGCCTCACACGGCTGCAGCAGATGGAGAGCATAGCGAGCATGCACGGCGGCGTGTTGCGTGCAGCCACACAGCCGGTTGGGGAACATAGCGAGCACATATGTGGGGTCGACGTCGAGGCAGGTCCCAAACGTAGTACTGCAGTGTTGGTGTGTGGAGCTAACTAAGCTGGGTGTCGGTGCCATGGCGTACGTCGTGTTGCCGGGCTGGCCGTCTGCGTACTGTACCTTGAGCTTGTCGGTGTTGGCTAGCATGAGCCCCTTGCGTTCTGAGAAGCCTAAGCAGGTTGGCGTTGGAGCAGTTCTTGGCGAATGTCCATTTCGCCAATAGGTGCTTCGCCATGGCGTAGTCCACCACGCAGATGTTGGGCGTGGAGCCGAACCAGCGCGTCGAACGCCCACGAGGCCAGTTCAATTAACATTTCTGTTGTATTTGAAATAGTTTTTAGAAGCACGTGTGTGACACACATGCATATTTGCTAGTAAACATAAAGGGTGACGACCGATTGTAGATCACCCACAATCAATCTATCAATACAACATCTATCTTTTATCTTTTACCTTACTTTTCCAATCTATTATTGCTTTTTGTTCTTCATTGCTGCTAATGGCTATTGGTTCAACGACGACGAAGCTCTAGAACGGTTAGGCCGGCTATGGCAGCCCCATAGCCGCCGCACGCCCCGACGAGGTCCCTCCCAGGCATGTGAAGTTTCGGGTATCAAGACCTCGGTTAGTTGTCTTGCGTATCGCACTTCCGGCGACGTTTCTTGCGTATCACGCTCATCGCTGGAGGCACAAGGTGAAGTGTTCGTGTGCAAACACGTTTTAGGCGACGATCGACTTAAGAGTCGGCTAGGCTGGTCTTTTGGCCCACCTCAGATCCGTTGCGATCCGAGCGATCTAGCTCTTTGTGGTGTGTGACCGATTTAGCTTCAACACTATAGTTTTATAGACATTTAATTTTATATGGGTCATGGAGAGTTGATAATTTTATGTGTCAGTTATAGATTCGGATTTGGAAAGCTGAATGTTATATGTGGTAGGCTGCTTGCTGGCTTTGTCAGAAGTTGCCCTAGAAAGTTGTTCAATAGTCTTGAGGGGATAAACTGTGACCAGCTAGGTTATTGGTGTTAATGTTGTAACTAACACCAGCATGTCTGGAATTGACATAGCTTTATTAGCTGTAATATATGCCCTGGTGGTGGGGCATCTGAATGTTATGCCCAAAGTTTTACCTCCGTTCTGTGACAACCAGATTTGCTTAACCCTCGTCTGTGCTTTAAATCCTTTAATGTAGTGATACATTTTTGTCCTTTTTCGAGTAATTTACTTACTGCAGTATTGTTTTGATCTGTTCATCAATTTCATTCGCTATTTAACAGACTAACCATCAATAGTAATAGTCATGAATACTGATTCATATGTTCACCCCCCTATTTGAGGTTTTGATTCTAATTGCCCCCTGAAGGTAGCATGTTAACAACAAAACAAATGGGATTATCTATCTTTACCCGGCACAGTCAAGGTACCCAAATGATATCATTTTACTTATAATTTGCATTGGGCGGTTGTATTGCCCCGGTCCTCTAGGACTATGGGTTTTGGTATTATAGGTTAATTAGCTTTCTTGATAGCATGGTTACTGATAGAGGTTCTACATAAACCTCCGTAGGTCATCTTTGTATAATACCGACGGATGTCAGCGCTTTTGACTTTTTTTCGATACACTAGATAAATGCCCGTGCGTTGCACTGGGGTTACAATTTTTTTATCTACGCCTACAGCGGCTGATTTGATCATGGTAACCACCAGCAATTAAGTAGTTCTCACGATGGAAATCTTGTAGGCAGGGCAGAGAGAGCAGGTGTTGTGCTAGCAGGACACGCTCTTGATCTTGCTCTTGCCCGTACATGGTGCGATCGAGCCCACCATGTATACGCCCAGCTCCTCCACCAACCACACTTCCCTAGAAATAATTCAGGATTCAATCTGTAAAAAATTGTTGGACAAAAAATGTTCTTTTTTCTAAATCTTATGATTTGCTAGAAAGAATCGCACCGGTGATGTGTCCAAGAACCGGAGAAAAAGACCAACAGCACCGGTTGACACATATACTGCTACATCTTGGCGAAGCTGCAACAATCCAATACAGTTCTGCAATCAAACATTGAAACCAAATCAGAAATAGCCAACATCATAGGGAGACACTGGCACCTACGCAAGCAAGAAAGTGAGGAGAGCACGAAAGAGCGTGCAACACAAGATGCAGTCCACGGCTCCGTGCTGCGCTCGGCCATTCGGCGTGCGGTGGGCTGTCAGCAACCGGTCCAGCGAGAAGTGCGTGCCCAGATGCTGCCGAGGGTGGAGGAGGAGAGGCCCTCACGTGACCTCTTGCACACCGCACTGGAATAGGAAGAGGTACATACATATGCCTGCGCTTATGTTTGTTGGGCCTTCGAAAGCTTTGCCAAATAAAATATATCTACTATTTACCTATATGATCTTGGCCCCCCTGACTCTATGAGCCCATGGTGGTCGCACCGGCTGCCCCTGTGAAAGCCCAAGTTTGGTTTTGGTAATTAATGACACCCAAGTTGCTAATGCTATTGTATCAAGTATGATTTAGCTAGGCATAAGCAACATATGATGGAGGTGAAAATGGCATGGAGAGATGGCCACTAGACCACATGATTTGATGCATAAAATGATGAGCAAGATCATGAAGATGCACATAAGATGATGGACATGATTATCAAGTGGAGGAGAAGGATCTAAGAGCGCAAGGCAAAGGTATAACCATAGGGTTTTCCTTTTGCTGGTCTAAGATGAGTAGAGAAGTGATTGACCAGGTTTAGGATACATAGCCGACTATCCAGAGGGGCAATCACGGTTAGCTCGGGAATCAAGTGCCACTAGATCAATGTCTTGAGCATATGCATTAGGATCTAGTTGAGAGCTAACGTAACGCCTTGAAAAATATTTATGAAATGCTAACACACATGCACATGGTGGTTTACACTTAGTGGTGTTAGCACATTTGCGAATGCGGTGGAGTTTAAGCCGTAGAGAGGGGTTTGGGTTCCTCTCTCCCTCCCGCCGCGCTTTTTGGGAAGTGAAACACCTATTTTCTACTGCGCCGGAAGTCGGAAAAGAAATGGAGGCGAACGGCGGTCACTGTGGTGACCGGACGCTGCACCGGACGCGGTCGCGGTTTGACCGGACGCGTCCGGTCAGTTCTTCGCAGCAGTCAGGCACGCGGGGTGCTAGAGTTTGCAACCGGCGCGTCCGGTCCCTCACGGAACCAGAGTGTCCGGTCAGGGCACCCCAGAGGGGCAGAGCCGGTCGTAGAGCCGACCGGACGCGGCGGCGCGTCGGTCACATACGATCGGACGCGTCCGGTCGCGGTGGGAGCTTACTGGACTCCGACCGGACGCCAGGTGCAACGCGTCCGGTCAAACGCTAGAGCGCGTCCGGTCACGACAATGGTAACTTCTGACGTGCACTGTTCACGCTTGTCCTGTAGTGACCGGACGCGTCGGTCACTCTGACTAGTGCGTCCGGTCAGCACGTTTTGAACTGTGTCGTCCGGTAACGGCTAGCTGCGTACCTCTTCGCTTAAATTAGAAGAATGTCCGGAGTTTGAGAAAAACTCTTGCACATTTTGAGACATAGAGACATCCTCTGAGCTAAGAGAACAACCCCCTCCATCATCTCTTTGCTTAGTTGCTCATCTTGAGTGAGATTCAAGTGCATTGTTTGAGAGTTGCATTCTAGAGGCACTTGATCTTCGAGTTGTTGCGGATTTCTTGTTACTCTTATGTGATAAAAGCTACACTAAGAAAACTACAACTAGGACTAGTACAAGAAGTAAAGAGCAAGTGACTTGATTCTTATACCAATGATGTAGAGAAGTAATACACTCGAAGAATCAATCACAATGATCAATCCACAAGAGAAATCCTCGGCAAAGAGATGACAAGATTTTTACCGAGGTTCAATTGTTTCCCCGACAAGCTACTCCTCGTTGTGGCGATGCACCCACTTGTCGGTTCGCGAGCTAATCGACTATCAAGAGTCAAGCCCCTCGGCGGGCACCGCACAACCACACACAAGATGGGGATCCTCCAAGCCACGAGCTCCACTAGAGTATCCAATTTGCGAACTCCCGCGGGGGAGGATCAAGAACCCCTTACAACACTCGGTGAGGGCTCCAACAATTTCCAATTGCGAGCTCAATCACCTCCGCTGCTCCAAGCCGTCTACCGTGTCGGGGAAACACGAAAGAGTAACAAGAAATCCGCAACAACTCGAAGATCAAGTGCCTCTAGAATGCAACTCTCAAACAATGCACTTGAATCTCACTCAAGATGAGCAACTAAGCAAAGAGATGATGGAGGGGTTGTTCTCTAGCTCAGAGGATGTCTCTATGTCTCAAAATGTGCAAGAGTTTTTCTCAAACTCCGGACATCTTCTATTTATAGCGAAGAGGTACGCAGCTAGCCGTTACCGGACGACACAGTTCAAAACGTGCTGACCGGACGCACTAGTCAGAGTGACCGGACGCGTCCGGTCACTACAGGACAAGCGTGAACAGTGCACGTCAGAAGTTACCATTGTCGTGACCGGACGCGCTCTAGCGTTTGACCGGACGCGTTGCACCTGGCGTCCGGTCGGAGTCCAGTAAGCTCCCACCGCGACCGGACGCGTCCGATCGTATGTGACCGGACGCGCCGCGCGTCCGGTCGGCCTCTACGACCGGCTCTGCCCCTCTGGGTGCCCTGACCGGACACTCTGGTTCCGTGAGGGACCGGACGCGCCGGTTGCAAACTCTAGCACCCGCGTGCCTGACTGCTGCGAAGAACTGACCGGACGCGTCCGGTCAAACCGCGACCGCGTCCGGTGCAGCGTCCGGTCACCACAGTGACCGCCGTTCGCCTCCATTTCTTTTCCGACTTCCGGCGCAGTAGAAAATAGGTGTTTCACTTCCCAAAAAGCGCGGCGGGAGGGAGAGAGGAACCCAAACCCCTCTCTACGGCTTAAACTCCACCGCATTCGCAAATGTGCTAACACCACTAAGTGTAAACCACCATGTGCATGTGTGTTAGCATTTCATAAATATTTTTCAAGGCGTTACGTTAGCTCTCAACTAGATCCTAATGCATATGCTCAAGACATTGATCTAGTGGCACTTGATTCCCGAGCTAACCGTGATTGCCCCTCTGGATAGTCGGCTATGTATCCTAAACCTGGTCAATCACTTCTCTACTCATCTTAGACCAGCAAAAGGAAAACCCTATGGTTATACCTTTGCCTTGCGCTCTTAGATCCTTCTCCTCCACTTGATAATCATGTCCATCATCTTATGTGCATCTTCATGATCTTGCTCATCATTTTATGCATCAAATCATGTGGTCTAGTGGCCATCTCTCCATGCCATTTTCACCTCCATCATATGTTGCTTATGCCTAGCTAAATCATACTTGATACAATAGCATTAGCAACTTGGTGTCATTAATTACCAAAACCAAACTTGGGCTTTCACAGGGGCAGCCGGTGCGACCACCATGGGCTCATAGAGTCAGGGGGGCCAAGATCATATAGGTAAATAGTAGATATATTTTATTTGGCAAAGCTTTCGAAGGCCCAACAAACATAAGCGCAGGCATATGTATGTACCTCTTCCTATTCCAGTGCGGTGTGCAAGAGGTCACGTGAGGGCCTCTCCTCCTCCACCCTCGGCAGCATCTGGGCACGCACTTCTCGCTGGACCGGTTGCTGACGCCCACCGCACGCCGAATGGCCGAGCGCAGCACGGAGCCGTGGACTGCATCTTGTGTTGCACGCTCTTTCGTGCTCTCCTCACTTTCTTGCTTGCGTGGTGCCAGTGTCTCCCTATGATGTTGGCTATTTCTGATTTGGTTTCAATGTTTGATTGCAGAACTGTATTGGATTGTTGCAGCTTCGCCAAGATGTAGCAGTATATGTGTCAACCGGTGCTGTTGGTCTTTTTCTCCGGTTCTTGGACACATCACCGGTGCGATTCTTTCTAGCAAATCATAAGATTTAGAAAAAAGAACATTTTTTGTCCAACAATTTTTACAGATTGAATCCTGAATTATTTCTAGGAAGTGTGGTTGGTGGAGGAGCTGGGCGTATACATGGTGGGCTCGATCGCACCATGTACGGGCAAGAGCAAGATCAAGAGCGTGTCCTGCTAGCACAACACCTGCTCTCTCTGCCCTGCCTACAAGATTTCCATCGTGAGAACTACTTAATTGCTGGTGGTTACCATGATCAAATCAGCCGCTGTAGGCGTAGATAAAAAAATTGTAACCCCAGTGCAACGCACGGGCATTTATCTAGTGTATCGAAAAAAAGTCAAAAGCGCTGACATCCGTCGGTATTATACAAAGATGACCTACGGAGGTTTATGTAGAACCTCCGTTCTGTGACAACCAGATTTGCTTAACCCTCGTCTGTGCTTTAAATCCTTTAATGTAGTGATACATTTTTGTCCTTTTTCGAGTAATTTACTTACTGCAGCTTATTGTTTTGATCTGTTCATCAATTTCATTCGCTATTTAACAGACTAACCATCAATAGTAATAGTCATGAATACTGATTCATATGTTCACCCCCCTATTTGAGGTTTTGATTCTAATTGCCCCCTGAAGGTAGCATGTTAACAACAAAACAAATGGGATTATCTATCTTTACCCGGCACAGTCAAGGTACCCAAATGATATCATTTTACTTATAATTTGCATTGGGCGGTTGTATTGCCCCGGTCCTCTAGGACTATGGGTTTTGGTATTATAGGTTAATTAGCTTTCTTGATAGCATGGTTACTGATAGAGGTTCTACATAAACCTCCGTAGGTCATCTTTGTATAATACCGACGGATGTCAGCGCTTTTGACTTTTTTTCGATACACTAGATAAATGCCCGTGCGTTGCACTGGGGTTACAATTTTTTTATCTACGCCTACAGCGGCTGATTTGATCATGGTAACCACCAGCAATTAAGTAGTTCTCACGATGGAAATCTTGTAGGCAGGGCAGAGAGAGCAGGTGTTGTGCTAGCAGGACACGCTCTTGATCTTGCTCTTGCCCGTACATGGTGCGATCGAGCCCACCATGTATACGCCCAGCTCCTCCACCAACCACACTTCCTAGAAATAATTCAGGATTCAATCTGTAAAAATTGTTGGACAAAAAATGTTCTTTTATCTAAATCTTATGATTTGCTAGAAAGAATCGCACCGGTGATGTGTCCAAGAACCGGAGAAAAAGACCAACAGCACCGGTTGACACATATACTGCTACATCTTGGCGAAGCTGCAACAATCCAATACAGTTCTGCAATCAAACATTGAAACCAAATCAGAAATAGCCAACATCATAGGGAGACACTGGCACCACGCAAGCAAGAAAGTGAGGAGAGCACGAAAGAGCGTGCAACACAAGATGCAGTCCACGGCTCCGTGCTGCGCTCGGCCATTCGGCGTGCGGTGGGCGTCAGCAACCGGTCCAGCGAGAAGTGCGTGCCCAGATGCTGCCGAGGGTGGAGGAGGAGAGGCCCTCACGTGACCTCTTGCACACCGCACTGGAATAGGAAGAGGTACATACATATGCCTGCGCTTATGTTTGTTGGGCCTTCGAAAGCTTTGCCAAATAAAATATATCTACTATTTACCTATATGATCTTGGCCCCCCTGACTCTATGAGCCCATGGTGGTCGCACCGGCTGCCCCTGTGAAAGCCCAAGTTTGGTTTTGGTAATTAATGACACCAAGTTGCTAATGCTATTGTATCAAGTATGATTTAGCTAGGCATAAGCAACATATGATGGAGGTGAAAATGGCATGGAGAGATGGCCACTAGACCACATGATTTGATGCATAAAATGATGAGCAAGATCATGAAGATGCACATAAGATGATGGACATGATTATCAAGTGGAGGAGAAGGATCTAAGAGCGCAAGGCAAAGGTATAACCATAGGGTTTTCCTTTTGCTGGTCTAAGATGAGTAGAGAAGTGATTGACCAGGTTTAGGATACATAGCCGACTATCCAGAGGGGCAATCACGGTTAGCTCGGGAATCAAGTGCCACTAGATCAATGTCTTGAGCATATGCATTAGGATCTAGTTGAGAGCTAACGTAACGCCTTGAAAAATATTTATGAAATGCTAACACACATGCACATGGTGGTTTACACTTAGTGGTGTTAGCACATTTGCGAATGCGGTGGAGTTTAAGCCGTAGAGAGGGGTTTGGGTTCCTCTCTCCCTCCCGCCGCGCTTTTTGGGAAGTGAAACACCTATTTTCTACTGCGCCGGAAGTCGGAAAAGAAATGGAGGCGAACGGCGGTCACTGTGGTGACCGGACGCTGCACCGGACGCGGTCGCGGTTTGACCGGACGCGTCCGGTCAGTTCTTCGCAGCAGTCAGGCACGCGGGTGCTAGAGTTTGCAACCGGCGCGTCCGGTCCCTCACGGAACCAGAGTGTCCGGTCAGGGCACCCAGAGGGGCAGAGCCGGTCGTAGAGCCGACCGGACGCGCGGCGCGTCCGGTCACATACGATCGGACGCGTCCGGTCGCGGTGGGAGCTTACTGGACTCCGACCGGACGCCAGGTGCAACGCGTCCGGTCAAACGCTAGAGCGCGTCCGGTCACGACAATGGTAACTTCTGACGTGCACTGTTCACGCTTGTCCTGTAGTGACCGGACGCGTCCGGTCACTCTGACTAGTGCGTCCGGTCAGCACGTTTTGAACTGTGTCGTCCGGTAACGGCTAGCTGCGTACCTCTTCGCTATAAATAGAAGATGTCCGGAGTTTGAGAAAAACTCTTGCACATTTTGAGACATAGAGACATCCTCTGAGCTAGAGAACAACCCCTCCATCATCTCTTTGCTTAGTTGCTCATCTTGAGTGAGATTCAAGTGCATTGTTTGAGAGTTGCATTCTAGAGGCACTTGATCTTCGAGTTGTTGCGGATTTCTTGTTACTCTTTCGTGTTTCCCGACACGGTAGACGGCTTGGAGCAGCGGAGGTGATTGAGCTCGCAATTGGAAATTGTTGGAGCCCTCACCGAGTGTTGTAAGGGGTTCTTGATCCTCCCCCGCGGGAGTTCGCAAATTGGATACTCTAGTGGAGCTCGTGGCTTGGAGGATCCCCATCTTGTGTGTGGTTGTGCGGTGCCCGCCGAGGGCTTGACTCTTGATAGTCGATTAGCTCGCGAACCGACAAGTGGGGTGCATCGCCACAACGAGGAGTAGCTTGCCGGGAAACAAGTGAACCTCGGTAAAATCTTGTCATCTCTTTGCCGAGGATTTCTCTTGTGGATTGATCATTGTGATTGATTCTTCGAGTGTATTACTTCTCTACATCATTGGTATAAGAATCAAGTCACTTGCTCTTTACTTTCTTGTACTAGTCCTAGTGTAGTTTTCTTAGTGTAGCTTTTATCACATAAGAGTAACAAGAAATCCGCAACAACTCGAAGATCAAGTGCCTCTAGAATGCAACTCTCAAACAATGCACTTGAATCTCACTCAAGATGAGCAACTAAGCAAAGAGATGATGGAGGGGTTGTTCTCTAGCTCAGAGGATGTCTCTATGTCTCAAAATGTGCAAGAGTTTTTCTCAAACTCCGGACATCTTCTATTTATAGCGAAGAGGTACGCAGCTAGCCGTTACCGGACGACACAGTTCAAAACGTGCTGACCGGACGCACTAGTCAGAGTGACCGGACGCGTCCGGTCACTACAGGACAAGCGTGAACAGTGCACGTCAGAAGTTACCATTGTCGTGACCGGACGCGCTCTAGCGTTTGACCGGACGCGTTGCACCTGGCGTCCGGTCGGAGTCCAGTAAGCTCCCACCGCGACCGGACGCGTCCGATCGTATGTGACCGGACGCGCCGCGCGTCCGGTCGGCTCTACGACCGGCTCTGCCCCTCTGGGTGCCCTGACCGGACACTCTGGTTCCGTGAGGGACCGGACGCGCCGGTTGCAAACTCTAGCACCCGCGTGCCTGACTGCTGCGAAGAACTGACCGGACGCGTCCGGTCAAACCGCGACCGCGTCCGGTGCAGCGTCCGGTCACCACAGTGACCGCCGTTCGCCTCCATTTCTTTTCCGACTTCCGGCGCAGTAGAAAATAGGTGTTTCACTTCCCAAAAAGCGCGGCGGGAGGGAGAGAGGAACCCAAACCCCTCTCTACGGCTTAAACTCCACCGCATTCGCAAATGTGCTAACACCACTAAGTGTAAACCACCATGTGCATGTGTGTTAGCATTTCATAAATATTTTTCAAGGCGTTACGTTAGCTCTCAACTAGATCCTAATGCATATGCTCAAGACATTGATCTAGTGGCACTTGATTCCCGAGCTAACCGTGATTGCCCCTCTGGATAGTCGGCTATGTATCCTAAACCTGGTCAATCACTTCTCTACTCATCTTAGACCAGCAAAAGGAAAACCCTATGGTTATACCTTTGCCTTGCGCTCTTAGATCCTTCTCCTCCACTTGATAATCATGTCCATCATCTTATGTGCATCTTCATGATCTTGCTCATCATTTTATGCATCAAATCATGTGGTCTAGTGGCCATCTCTCCATGCCATTTTCACCTCCATCATATGTTGCTTATGCCTAGCTAAATCATACTTGATACAATAGCATTAGCAACTTGGTGTCATTAATTACCAAAACCAAACTTGGGCTTTCACAGGGGCAGCCGGTGCGACCACCATGGGCTCATAGAGTCAGGGGGGCCAAGATCATATAGGTAAATAGTAGATATATTTTATTTGGCAAAGCTTTCGAAGGCCCAACAAACATAAGCGCAGGCATATGTATGTACCTCTTCCTATTCCAGTGCGGTGTGCAAGAGGTCACGTGAGGGCCTCTCCTCCTCCACCCTCGGCAGCATCTGGGCACGCACTTCTCGCTGGACCGGTTGCTGACGCCCACCGCACGCCGAATGGCCGAGCGCAGCACGGAGCCGTGGACTGCATCTTGTGTTGCACGCTCTTTCGTGCTCTCCTCACTTTCTTGCTTGCGTGGTGCCAGTGTCTCCCTATGATGTTGGCTATTTCTGATTTGGTTTCAATGTTTGATTGCAGAACTGTATTGGATTGTTGCAGCTTCGTCAAGATGTAGCAGTATATGTGTCAACCGGTGCTGTTGGTCTTTTTCTCCGGTTCTTGGACACATCACCGGTGCGATTCTTTCTAGCAAATCATAAGATTTAGAAAAAAGAACATTTTTTGTCCAACAATTTTTACAGATTGAATCCTGAATTATTTCTAGGAAGTGTGGTTGGTGGAGGAGCTGGGCGTATACATGGTGGGCTCGATCGCACCATGTACGGGCAAGAGCAAGATCAAGAGCGTGTCCTGCTAGCACAACACCTGCTCTCTCTGCCCTGCCTACAAGATTTCCATCGTGAGAACTACTTAATTGCTGGTGGTTACCATGATCAAATCAGCCGCTGTAGGCGTAGATAAAAAAATTGTAACCCCAGTGCAACGCACGGGCATTTATCTAGTGGAGGAGAAGGATCTAAGAGCGCAAGGCAAAGGTATAACCATAGGGTTTTCCTTTTGCTGGTCTAAGATGAGTAGAGAAGTGATTGACCAGGTTTAGGATACATAGCCGACTATCCAGAGGGGCAATCACGGTTAGCTCGGGAATCAAGTGCCACTAGATCAATGTCTTGAGCATATGCATTAGGATCTAGTTGAGAGCTAACGTAACGCCTTGAAAAATATTTATGAAATGCTAACACACATGCACATGGTGGTTTACACTTAGTGGTGTTAGCACATTTGCGAATGCGGTGGAGTTTAAGCCGTAGAGAGGGGTTTGGGTTCCTCTCTCCCTCCCGCCGCGCTTTTTGGGAAGTGAAACACCTATTTTCTACTGCGCCGGAAGTCGGAAAAGAAATGGAGGCGAACGGCGGTCACTGTGGTGACCGGACGCTGCACCGGACGCGGTCGCGGTTTGACCGGACGCGTCCGGTCAGTTCTTCGCAGCAGTCAGGCACGCGGGTGCTAGAGTTTGCAACCGGCGCGTCCGGTCCCTCACGGAACCAGAGTGTCCGGTCAGGGCACCCAGAGGGGCAGAGCCGGTCGTAGAGCCGACCGGACGCGCGGCGCGTCCGGTCACATACGATCGGACGCGTCCGGTCGCGGTGGGAGCTTACTGGACTCCGACCGGACGCCAGGTGCAACGCGTCCGGTCAAACGCTAGAGCGCGTCCGGTCACGACAATGGTAACTTCTGACGTGCACTGTTCACGCTTGTCCTGTAGTGACCGGACGCGTCCGGTCACTCTGACTAGTGCGTCCGGTCAGCACGTTTTGAACTGTGTCGTCCGGTAACGGCTAGCTGCGTACCTCTTCGCTATAAATAGAAGATGTCCGGAGTTTGAGAAAAACTCTTGCACATTTTGAGACATAGAGACATCCTCTGAGCTAGAGAACAACCCCTCCATCATCTCTTTGCTTAGTTGCTCATCTTGAGTGAGATTCAAGTGCATTGTTTGAGAGTTGCATTCTAGAGGCACTTGATCTTCGAGTTGTTGCGGATTTCTTGTTACTCTTTCGTGTTTCCCGACACGGTAGACGGCTTGGAGCAGCGGAGGTGATTGAGCTCGCAATTGGAAATTGTTGGAGCCCTCACCGAGTGTTGTAAGGGGTTCTTGATCCTTCCCCGCGGGAGTTCGCAAATTGGATACTCTAGTGGAGCTCGTGGCTTGGAGGATCCCCATCTTGTGGCGATGCACCCACTTGTCGGTTCGCGAGCTAATCGACTATCAAGAGTCAAGCCCTCGGCGGGCACCGCACAACCACACACAAGATGGGGATCCTCCAAGCCACGAGCTCCACTAGAGTATCCAATTTGCGAACTCCCGCGGGGAAGGATCAAGAACCCCTTACAACACTCGGTGAGGGCTCCAACAATTTCCAATTGCGAGCTCAATCACCTCCGCTGCTCCAAGCCGTCTACCGTGTCGGGAAACACGAAAGAGTAACAAGAAATCCGCAACAACTCGAAGATCAAGTGCCTCTAGAATGCAACTCTCAAACAATGCACTTGAATCTCACTCAAGATGAGCAACTAAGCAAAGAGATGATGGAGGGGTTGTTCTCTAGCTCAGAGGATGTCTCTATGTCTCAAAATGTGCAAGAGTTTTTCTCAAACTCCGGACATCTTCTATTTATAGCGAAGAGGTACGCAGCTAGCCGTTACCGGACGACACAGTTCAAAACGTGCTGACCGGACGCACTAGTCAGAGTGACCGGACGCGTCCGGTCACTACAGGACAAGCGTGAACAGTGCACGTCAGAAGTTACCATTGTCGTGACCGGACGCGCTCTAGCGTTTGACCGGACGCGTTGCACCTGGCGTCCGGTCGGAGTCCAGTAAGCTCCCACCGCGACCGGACGCGTCCGATCGTATGTGACCGGACGCGCCGCGCGTCCGGTCGGCTCTACGACCGGCTCTGCCCCTCTGGGTGCCCTGACCGGACACTCTGGTTCCGTGAGGGACCGGACGCGCCGGTTGCAAACTCTAGCACCCGCGTGCCTGACTGCTGCGAAGAACTGACCGGACGCGTCCGGTCAAACCGCGACCGCGTCCGGTGCAGCGTCCGGTCACCACAGTGACCGCCGTTCGCCTCCATTTCTTTTCCGACTTCCGGCGCAGTAGAAAATAGGTGTTTCACTTCCCAAAAAGCGCGGCGGGAGGGAGAGAGGAACCCAAACCCCTCTCTACGGCTTAAACTCCACCGCATTCGCAAATGTGCTAACACCACTAAGTGTAAACCACCATGTGCATGTGTGTTAGCATTTCATAAATATTTTTCAAGGCGTTACGTTAGCTCTCAACTAGATCCTAATGCATATGCTCAAGACATTGATCTAGTGGCACTTGATTCCCGAGCTAACCGTGATTGCCCCTCTGGATAGTCGGCTATGTATCCTAAACCTGGTCAATCACTTCTCTACTCATCTTAGACCAGCAAAAGGAAAACCCTATGGTTATACCTTTGCCTTGCGCTCTTAGATCCTTCTCCTCCACTTGATAATCATGTCCATCATCTTATGTGCATCTTCATGATCTTGCTCATCATTTTATGCATCAAATCATGTGGTCTAGTGGCCATCTCTCCATGCCATTTTCACCTCCATCATATGTTGCTTATGCCTAGCTAAATCATACTTGATACAATAGCATTAGCAACTTGGTGTCATTAATTACCAAAACCAAACTTGGGCTTTCACAGGGGCAGCCGGTGCGACCACCATGGGCTCATAGAGTCAGGGGGGCCAAGATCATATAGGTAAATAGTAGATATATTTTATTTGGCAAAGCTTTCGAAGGCCCAACAAACATAAGCGCAGGCATATGTATGTACCTCTTCCTATTCCAGTGCGGTGTGCAAGAGGTCACGTGAGGGCCTCTCCTCCTCCACCCTCGGCAGCATCTGGGCACGCACTTCTCGCTGGACCGGTTGCTGACGCCCACCGCACGCCGAATGGCCGAGCGCAGCACGGAGCCGTGGACTGCATCTTGTGTTGCACGCTCTTTCGTGCTCTCCTCACTTTCTTGCTTGCGTGGTGCCAGTGTCTCCCTATGATGTTGGCTATTTCTGATTTGGTTTCAATGTTTGATTGCAGAACTGTATTGGATTGTTGCAGCTTCGTCAAGATGTAGCAGTATATGTGTCAACCGGTGCTGTTGGTCTTTTTCTCCGGTTCTTGGACACATCACCGGTGCGATTCTTTCTAGCAAATCATAAGATTTAGAAAAAAGAACATTTTTTGTCCAACAATTTTTACAGATTGAATCCTGAATTATTTCTAGGAAGTGTGGTTGGTGGAGGAGCTGGGCGTATACATGGTGGGCTCGATCGCACCATGTACGGGCAAGAGCAAGATCAAGAGCGTGTCCTGCTAGCACAACACCTGCTCTCTCTGCCCTGCCTACAAGATTTCCATCGTGAGAACTACTTAATTGCTGGTGGTTACCATGATCAAATCAGCCGCTGTAGGCGTAGATAAAAAAATTGTAACCCCAGTGCAACGCACGGGCATTTATCTAGTGGAGGAGAAGGATCTAAGAGCGCAAGGCAAAGGTATAACCATAGGGTTTTCCTTTTGCTGGTCTAAGATGAGTAGAGAAGTGATTGACCAGGTTTAGGATACATAGCCGACTATCCAGAGGGGCAATCACGGTTAGCTCGGGAATCAAGTGCCACTAGATCAATGTCTTGAGCATATGCATTAGGATCTAGTTGAGAGCTAACGTAACGCCTTGAAAAATATTTATGAAATGCTAACACACATGCACATGGTGGTTTACACTTAGTGGCGATGCACCCACTTGTCGGTTCGCGAGCTAATCGACTATCAAGAGTCAAGCCCTCGGCGGGCACCGCACAACCACACACAAGATGGGGATCCTCCAAGCCACGAGCTCCACTAGAGTATCCAATTTGCGAACTCCCGCGGGGAAGGATCAAGAACCCCTTACAACACTCGGTGAGGGCTCCAACAATTTCCAATTGCGAGCTCAATCACCTCCGCTGCTCCAAGCCGTCTACCGTGTCGGGAAACACGAAAGAGTAACAAGAAATCCGCAACAACTCGAAGATCAAGTGCCTCTAGAATGCAACTCTCAAACAATGCACTTGAATCTCACTCAAGATGAGCAACTAAGCAAAGAGATGATGGAGGGGTTGTTCTCTAGCTCAGAGGATGTCTCTATGTCTCAAAATGTGCAAGAGTTTTTCTCAAACTCCGGACATCTTCTATTTATAGCGAAGAGGTACGCAGCTAGCCGTTACCGGACGACACAGTTCAAAACGTGCTGACCGGACGCACTAGTCAGAGTGACCGGACGCGTCCGGTCACTACAGGACAAGCGTGAACAGTGCACGTCAGAAGTTACCATTGTCGTGACCGGACGCGCTCTAGCGTTTGACCGGACGCGTTGCACCTGGCGTCCGGTCGGAGTCCAGTAAGCTCCCACCGCGACCGGACGCGTCCGATCGTATGTGACCGGACGCGCCGCGCGTCCGGTCGGCTCTACGACCGGCTCTGCCCCTCTGGGTGCCCTGACCGGACACTCTGGTTCCGTGAGGGACCGGACGCGCCGGTTGCAAACTCTAGCACCCGCGTGCCTGACTGCTGCGAAGAACTGACCGGACGCGTCCGGTCAAACCGCGACCGCGTCCGGTGCAGCGTCCGGTCACCACAGTGACCGCCGTTCGCCTCCATTTCTTTTCCGACTTCCGGCGCAGTAGAAAATAGGTGTTTCACTTCCCAAAAAGCGCGGCGGGAGGGAGAGAGGAACCCAAACCCCTCTCTACGGCTTAAACTCCACCGCATTCGCAAATGTGCTAACACCACTAAGTGTAAACCACCATGTGCATGTGTGTTAGCATTTCATAAATATTTTTCAAGGCGTTACGTTAGCTCTCAACTAGATCCTAATGCATATGCTCAAGACATTGATCTAGTGGCACTTGATTCCCGAGCTAACCGTGATTGCCCCTCTGGATAGTCGGCTATGTATCCTAAACCTGGTCAATCACTTCTCTACTCATCTTAGACCAGCAAAAGGAAAACCCTATGGTTATACCTTTGCCTTGCGCTCTTAGATCCTTCTCCTCCACTAGATAAATGCCCGTGCGTTGCACTGGGGTTACAATTTTTTTATCTACGCCTACAGCGGCTGATTTGATCATGGTAACCACCAGCAATTAAGTAGTTCTCACGATGGAAATCTTGTAGGCAGGGCAGAGAGAGCAGGTGTTGTGCTAGCAGGACACGCTCTTGATCTTGCTCTTGCCCGTACATGGTGCGATCGAGCCCACCATGTATACGCCCAGCTCCTCCACCAACCACACTTCCTAGAAATAATTCAGGATTCAATCTGTAAAAATTGTTGGACAAAAAATGTTCTTTTTTCTAAATCTTATGATTTGCTAGAAAGAATCGCACCGGTGATGTGTCCAAGAACCGGAGAAAAAGACCAACAGCACCGGTTGACACATATACTGCTACATCTTGACGAAGCTGCAACAATCCAATACAGTTCTGCAATCAAACATTGAAACCAAATCAGAAATAGCCAACATCATAGGGAGACACTGGCACCACGCAAGCAAGAAAGTGAGGAGAGCACGAAAGAGCGTGCAACACAAGATGCAGTCCACGGCTCCGTGCTGCGCTCGGCCATTCGGCGTGCGGTGGGCGTCAGCAACCGGTCCAGCGAGAAGTGCGTGCCCAGATGCTGCCGAGGGTGGAGGAGGAGAGGCCCTCACGTGACCTCTTGCACACCGCACTGGAATAGGAAGAGGTACATACATATGCCTGCGCTTATGTTTGTTGGGCCTTCGAAAGCTTTGCCAAATAAAATATATCTACTATTTACCTATATGATCTTGGCCCCCCTGACTCTATGAGCCCATGGTGGTCGCACCGGCTGCCCCTGTGAAAGCCCAAGTTTGGTTTTGGTAATTAATGACACCAAGTTGCTAATGCTATTGTATCAAGTATGATTTAGCTAGGCATAAGCAACATATGATGGAGGTGAAAATGGCATGGAGAGATGGCCACTAGACCACATGATTTGATGCATAAAATGATGAGCAAGATCATGAAGATGCACATAAGATGATGGACATGATTATCAAGTGGAGGAGAAGGATCTAAGAGCGCAAGGCAAAGGTATAACCATAGGGTTTTCCTTTTGCTGGTCTAAGATGAGTAGAGAAGTGATTGACCAGGTTTAGGATACATAGCCGACTATCCAGAGGGGCAATCACGGTTAGCTCGGGAATCAAGTGCCACTAGATCAATGTCTTGAGCATATGCATTAGGATCTAGTTGAGAGCTAACGTAACGCCTTGAAAAATATTTATGAAATGCTAACACACATGCACATGGTGGTTTACACTTAGTGGTGTTAGCACATTTGCGAATGCGGTGGAGTTTAAGCCGTAGAGAGGGGTTTGGGTTCCTCTCTCCCTCCCGCCGCGCTTTTTGGGAAGTGAAACACCTATTTTCTACTGCGCCGGAAGTCGGAAAAGAAATGGAGGCGAACGGCGGTCACTGTGGTGACCGGACGCTGCACCGGACGCGGTCGCGGTTTGACCGGACGCGTCCGGTCAGTTCTTCGCAGCAGTCAGGCACGCGGGTGCTAGAGTTTGCAACCGGCGCGTCCGGTCCCTCACGGAACCAGAGTGTCCGGTCAGGGCACCCAGAGGGGCAGAGCCGGTCGTAGAGCCGACCGGACGCGCGGCGCGTCCGGTCACATACGATCGGACGCGTCCGGTCGCGGTGGGAGCTTACTGGACTCCGACCGGACGCCAGGTGCAACGCGTCCGGTCAAACGCTAGAGCGCGTCCGGTCACGACAATGGTAACTTCTGACGTGCACTGTTCACGCTTGTCCTGTAGTGACCGGACGCGTCCGGTCACTCTGACTAGTGCGTCCGGTCAGCACGTTTTGAACTGTGTCGTCCGGTAACGGCTAGCTGCGTACCTCTTCGCTATAAATAGAAGATGTCCGGAGTTTGAGAAAAACTCTTGCACATTTTGAGACATAGAGACATCCTCTGAGCTAGAGAACAACCCCTCCATCATCTCTTTGCTTAGTTGCTCATCTTGAGTGAGATTCAAGTGCATTGTTTGAGAGTTGCATTCTAGAGGCACTTGATCTTCGAGTTGTTGCGGATTTCTTGTTACTCTTTCGTGTTTCCCGACACGGTAGACGGCTTGGAGCAGCGGAGGTGATTGAGCTCGCAATTGGAAATTGTTGGAGCCCTCACCGAGTGTTGTAAGGGGTTCTTGATCCTTCCCCGCGGGAGTTCGCAAATTGGATACTCTAGTGGAGCTCGTGGCTTGGAGGATCCCCATCTTGTGTGTGGTTGTGCGGTGCCCGCCGAGGGCTTGACTCTTGATAGTCGATTAGCTCGCGAACCGACAAGTGGGTGCATCGCCACAACGAGGAGTAGCTTGCCGGGAAACAAGTG
>JAHUYU010003049.1:0-20410 GCA_030439765.1 Tripidium arundinaceum | reverse complement strand
ACACACACAGAGGTCACAGCCGCCGGTCTCGCCTCTCCTCTCGGCTGCTCTGCACTCGGCGTTCATGAGCCGAGGGTATTTGATGGCCTATGGCTGCATGACTAAGGCATCGGCTGTTTGGCTCGTGAGTTGCTCACGAGGCAGCTCGAGCTAGCTCGTTATAAGCACCTAGCTAAAACCATAGTTTAACTCGTTACAAAATTCAAACAAGCCAAGTCAAGCTACTAACGAGTTGAGTCTAGCGAGTTAGCGAGCCACGAGTTTTTCGTCCAGCCCTAATACTAATAGTTTGAATATGCAATATAGAAGTTTAAAGAGGATATACAAATTACATCACTACTTTTTGGGCGTACTCTTTCTAATGGCCATGAACCATTTCACCAAAATGTCTCTCTCAATGAATGACACAAGGCCAATCATCCAAAAGACTATCATTCATTTTGTTTTAAGTGGACACTTATTGTTTTTATTCTTGCGTACACAAATGAGTTGTCTGAGCGTTTGCAAAGGAGGGAGCAAGATAATATTCATGCAATCCAACTTGTTAGGGTGGCAAAGAATAGAATGCAACTCTTGAGGTCCAGTGGACGGAATCAATTACTTGAAAAGGTCACTTTGTTTTGCAATAACATGGTGTTGAAGTTCTTACTTTGGAAGGTAATTATGTGCCTTATGGAAGATGAAGACGGTTTACCCAAAATCAAACAAATGATGATCACTTCAGAAGAGAAGTATATATTGGAGCCATTGATAAAATTAGTCAAGAGCTTGGTAATTGATTTGATGAGATTAATATGGAGTTGCTTTCTTGTATGTCGGTCGTCAATCCTATGAACTCATTTGCATCTTTTGATGCACACAAGGTACGCAAAATTGTTGAGTTTTACCGTAAGGACATATTTGGCTCTAATTTGCTAAAGCTTGAGTTGCATCTTAATTACTATATTAATGTCAATGAGATAAGATGATAGATTCAATGGCCTAGAAGACCTTGTTGACCTCTCAGTTAAGCTAGTGGAAACAAATAGACATAAAGTTTATTATTTGGTTTATTTGCTTCTCAAATTGGTATTGCTCCTATGAGTGGCGACAACAAGTATTGAGAGGGCATTTTCTACAATAAATTTAGTCGAAACCAAGTCTAGAAATAAAATGAATGATAGTCTTTTGGATGATTGCCTTGTGTCATTCATTGAGAGAGACATTTTGGTGAAATGGTTCATGGCCATTAGAAAGAGTACGCCCAAAAAGTAGTGATGTAATTTGTATATCCTCTTTAAACTTCTATATTGCATATTTCAAACTATTAGTATTAGGGCTGGACGAAAAACTCGTGGCTCGCTAACTCGCTAGACTCAACTCGTTAGTAGCTTGACTTGGCTTGTTTGAATTTTGTAACGAGTTAAACTATGGTTTTAGCTAGGTGCTTATAACGAGCTAGCTCGAGCTGCCTCGTGAGCAACTCACGAGCCAAACAAGCCGATGCCTTAGTCATGCAGCCATAGGCCATCAAATACCCTCGGCTCATGAACGCCGAGTCCCGCAACCCCTAGGCACCGGACAGAGCCTCGCCCAGTCGCCGTCATCTCGCGCAGACACACACACAGAGGTCACAGCCGCCGGTCTCGCCTCTCCTCTCGGCTGCTCTGCACTCGGCGTCTCCTTCCTTTTGCGGCCGCGCCCCACCCCTCTCCCCTCTCCTTCCTGAACTGCCTCCTGTTCGTGCCATCGTGCAGCGCTGCTCTCGCACAGCCGCGACGGGCGAGCAGCACAACACGCACCAACCCGGAATCCCGGATGTGGCCATCTGTATGTGCTACGTGGATTGGCTTTCGTCTTTGCCATTGTCGTTAGTGAGTAAGCCAAAAGATGCTAGCTTGCTTCCTGGGATGGATTTCTTTGTTCTTGAAATTTATTTATTCCCATTCAGATCCAAATCTCTCTCTTTTACTCTTTTCTTTTGGATTGTTGATTTATTGTGGTCTTGTGGATTTATGAGCAGCATGAGTGCATTTTGATTGTCTAACTAAGATTGTTTTATTCGACACTGAATCTGTCACTTGGATTTTCAGATGCGTTTATGCATTTTTTGAGATCTGGCTCGTGAGCTTGCACGAGGTACCAAACGTGTCAGACCTCTGGCTCATTAGGATAACTAACCGAGCTGAGCCAGCTCGTTATCCAAACGTGGCTCGATATCCACCCTAGTAT
Organism: Tripidium arundinaceum; assembly: GCA_030439765.1. NCBI lineage: Eukaryota > Viridiplantae > Streptophyta > Magnoliopsida > Poales > Poaceae > Tripidium > Tripidium arundinaceum. The sequence continues at coordinate 18,199 of JAHUYU010003049.1, read as the reverse complement.
GTTGTTTGAACTATTTGTATTGTAATTTAAGACTTATTATTATGCTATTTAGTATTTGTATACTGAATTATGAGGCAATTTTTATGGTACTTTATCAAATTGCTAAATGGGTTTTACCATTTTGGATATGCAAATTTTGATTCGGCAGACCCCATATGTAAAAATTCTAAATCCGCCACTGGGTGAGAGTGAAGGACAATGGATTAAGACTTTAATAGACAGAAAAAGAGTGAGGGCGACGGACTGAGGGAGAGAAATTTTTGCTCTAGGAGGGAGAGAAATTTTTGCTCTAGGTATGTCTTGCATGATTCTATCTACCATGCATTCCGAGTCTCTAGCTACTTGTTTTGTTATTCTTTTTCCGAAAAGATGTTGATGGTTTAGTAGTATGTTTGCGCGGCTTGCGCCAGTAGTTAAATTTATATAGCAAGAAGGCACTGCAACGGAAATGTTCATGTGGACAATTTTTTTTAGAATAATAGGTCCCTAATTACATTCATCTAATGAAACAAAGTTACATCATGTTTTAGCAAATCATTCACATAGCCTCATTACGGTCAACCTCTGAAGTAAACTATGGTGCCCAAAATGTCAACATCAGCGCCTCCACAACAAGCGTCGACCAATTCAGAAAATGGTTATTATTGCAAAAAGCCAATTTTTAAGATGACCGAGTAATGAAATTCCTAAAGACTTGGTTATTTTACTATTTTTTTTGGTTCACCAACGAGTGAAATTTTTGGTGGACCAGAAGCCGTCTAAAAATTGTCCCACAGTGAAAAATATCCATTGACTGCTTGATATTTTCTATGTAAGTCTCAAATAACTTCCCTAAAAATGGATCTTGTACTTCTACAGTGAAAAATGATCGATATTCGTGGCACTCTTTGTGATCTTGTACTTCCTTCGTATCAAACTGCTAGACGTTTTGTCTTTTCTAGATACATAATTTTACTATATACTAAAATATGCACTATGTCTAAATATATAGTAAAAACAATGTATTTAAAAAGCAAAACGTCTTATGGTTTGAAACGGAGAGAGTAATAAATAAGGACAAAATGGTACACTTTATCTGTATTACACCTTTTAGGAAAAAAAAACAAGAAGGAAGAAAGAGGGAGAAGGATACCTGCATGAAGAGCAACGGTCTGCCAATGACGGCTCTCGTATCACCAGCATCACACAGCAGCTCCTCCACGCACGGGTACGGCGGCTGCAGCGGCTCTCCGAAGTCCTCCAGACGCACGTCGGCGTCGGCCTGGACGAAGACCACCCCTTCCGCCGTGCAGTCTACCTCGAGCCTCCCTCCGGCGTCCTCCCTCAGTCGCCCGGCGACGGGGTAGTAGTACACCATCGCCTGCGCGAGGGCCGCCCGGACAGCCTCCGCCGGGTCATCCGGTCCGTCGTCGCTCTGGCCGTGGCAGCGCCGGAAGAAACCGATCACCGTTTCGTAGTAGCGGAGAGCATGTTGGTCGTCGATGTCCGAGAGGGCTTCGTCTCCCGCGGCGTCGCCCGTGCCGGCGTCACGAGCTCCGCACCCCCCGTCGCGCCTTGAAGGACAACATTTTTCTTGGTAGTGTCGTCGAGATCGCGTACGCGCTTGATATATATATGTGGCTTTGGACGTTGTGAGCTTGTGATTGCTAGCTTTGACCACAGCCAAGCGTCGTTGAAGCTGGTGATCAGAGCCTATTATATATATGAAATGAAATGGAGAACCTCGCCCACAGAGTCACAGTATATCTTTTCCTCGCAAGTGGAGTTATTTGGTTGTTGGGGAAAAAATTGAGAGCCAATCGATCAAATAATTTGATAAAATCTCGAGCCTAACATTAATACAGAGAATCATGAATAAAAACACTATATATATGGAAAATTTTTATTTGGACGTTGTCTTGGTTATGTGGCTTTATTTGGACGTTGTGAACTTGTGATTGCTTGCTAGCTTTAAACCCAACCAAGAGTTGAAACTAATGATCAGGGCCTACTATATATATGAAACGGAGAACCTTGCTCGCAGTGTATCTTTTTCGTCTCGCAAGTGGAGCTATTATGATATATTGCTAATTTGCTATGGAAAAAACTGAGACCCAACCGAATTATTTGAGAATCTCAAGCCAAGTCGGATCTAATCTTTTAACTTAAATTTTAAGAGAAACTATGACAAATTAAGTTAAAATCCACAGACACAGAGATATGTGTCCTCCTCCATTACATGTGTGCTGCTTTGAATGATATGGCACTACTAACTTTTGACCCTTATGCCACGCTTTTTTGTCGCAACGGTGAGATTTGGTTGCAACAAGGGTTGTTATCGCAACGATTTTCACTTTTGGTTGAGATAGATTGGATTTTTGCCACGAAGATTGTTTCGTGGCCCTAAGTATGGAGATCGTTGCGAAAAGTAAGTGTTATCGCAACAAATTATTGAATGGTTGCAATAAGTGATTCCTGTTGCCACGATTTGATTTGCGTTGCGGGCAAGTTTATTGTCGTTGCAATATTAAGGTGATATTGCAACTCTTTATATGATGGTTGCAATAGCCCGTCTATGTCGCAACGAATATGTTTCGTTGTATATAATAGTCACTTGCGTTGCAAAGAAGTGGTACATATAGCAACGAAAAAAAATAAATCGTTGCAATCACTAAGGTTGCAACGATTATGGTTTCGTTGTATGTAATAGTTTCGTTCGTTGCAAAAAGGTTGTACATATAGCAACGAAAAATTACATCGTTGCAATACCTAAGGTTCTCCACTTTAATGGTTACATAAAAAATTAAAAAAAACGCCACCAGCAGGTTTCGAACCTGAGACCTCAGAGTTAAGAAGATTGGCAGTAGGTGGACAAGGTTTCAGTGGGAGGCTCATAATCAAACGAGGACATAGCCGAGGCGATGATATGTTGGGCTGCTAGGAAACTCTCAAGTGCTGCATAGATGTTAGGCAGTTTTTAAAAGTTGTCAAATAATGAGTGAACTGTACACTCATTTATGATTTTAGCTACTATTTCCATGGTTTGGCAACATATTGAATGATTGATTATAATTAATATATGTGAGTGCAATTGCTTTTGTTATGGTTTATTGATTTGCAATGATGATTTATTAAACCAAAACTAAATGTTACTAGCGTTGCAATAAAAGCTATGCTTACGAGCCGCGATGCGTGGCAATATGCTCTATGGCAACAGACTTATTTACGTTGCAAATAATACTATTGCCATGACATTACTATTGTTGCAATAACAATTAATCTCCCGCAACGAATAAAATTACGTGGCAAATGATACTGTTGCAACAGCACCGCAGTCGTGGCAATAATGAACGGTATCTCGCAACGGCTAAATTTGCGTGGCAAATGATACTATTGCCACGCCACGACAACCGTGGCAATACCATATCATCTCTTGCAACGAATAAAAAAGCGTGGCAAATGATACTTTTGCCACGCCACAGCGATCGTGGCAATAATGTATACTCTCTCGCAACGAATAAAATTGCGTGGCAAATGGTTTACTTGCCACGGCATAACGGTCGTGGCAACAACACCTTAGGCAACAAAATTCTAGCGTGGCGACAAAATTCTATTGCTACGCTATTGCTCGTTGCATTTACCACCTGTTGCTACAAAGACGAGCGTGGCAAGTGCTCGTATTGCCACGCCAGTGAATGTTGCGATAACGTCCTATTGCCATGCTTGGCAACGGACAGCTATGGTTGCAAGAAAAGCTAACTCTTGCAACGCCAAACTAGCAATGGTTGCAAGTTCTTATTGCAACGTGACTTTTTGCAACCATTGGCAACGAACGTGATTTGGTGGCAAGAACTACCTTTTGCAACCAAATTGGGCCTATTGCAACGTTTTCTCGTCGTTGCGCAAGGGTTAGAAGTTTGTAGTGCACAGAGGTGTATTTATGGGACATACATAGAGACGACGCTCGAAACCCCATGATCTGCTGAGGAGCATGACGCTGGGTTGTGGCCTTCGAAGGCCCTGTTGTTAATAATAATCTAGCTAACTAGTACTGGTTTATGATGTTGGGTATGTGTAACTGGGAATATATTATAGCCCTCGATAGAGATAGCCCAGGTAATGCCGCATAGTAACACAGGCTGGTAGCCAGGCAGGAGATATTATTCATATCTATATTGAAGTTTTAATCTTATCGAGCTCATGTAAGTTTCAATGTAGTAAGTTAAAATATATGGCGGAAGTACTACTTTCATGCAAAATTACGTAGGCATCACCTTGCAACTTCAACAATTCCAAGAACACCATTAGCCTCATTCAAGACCTTCAAATTAAATTAGGGCTACTTTAGAAACTCAAATCCCTTGGAATCCCTGACTTTTTCTAGGGTGGCCAATCCATGGGGATATCTGTTGCCCAGATACACACGAGAGGGAAGCCGAACGCCCGGAGGTCAGCTTGACCAGAGGGCCGCTTGGATTGAATCAAAATGGCAAAGCTGCGGGTTCGGTTACAGACCATGTGCGGTGGTCTCGCTTTTGTAGAGCAGGCCACCCACTACCCTAGCATATTCTCTGCAAAAAGCAAAGATGCCTTATGCTACTGGGATGCCAAGGTTTCTCATACACTAGCAGTAGGCTTACTACTATCAATCTCCCCCTAAGCCTAGTGCTAGGCGATCTGCTTCAGACCGATCCTCCTCCGCATCTCCTGGAACTTGGCCTTGCCCAGCGACTTGGTGAGTATGTCTGCGAGCTGATCAGTAGTCGGAATGTGGTCAGCCTTGATGCTCCCGTCCTCCAGACAGTCCCTGATGAAGTGGTACTTGATCCGGATGTGCTTGCTCCTGTCGTGGAAGACCGGGTTCTTGGCTAGAGCCAAAGCAGACTTGCTGTCCACTCTCAGCTCCACCACATCCACCTTCCTGCCCAGGAGCTCCCCGAGCAGCCTGGACAGCCACAGTGCTTGAGTGGCTGCAGAGGCGGTGGCGATGTACTCTGCCTCGCAGCTCGACAGAGCCACCACCTTCTGCTTGATCGACTGCCAGCTGACCAAGCAACCACCCAGGAAGAACATAGTTCCGCTGGTGCTCTTGCTCGTATCGATGTCGCCGGCGAGGTCGCTGTCGCAGTAGCCGACGAAACGCGCCGTGCCGGGAGCCCGCCTGTAGTGTAGACCGTAGTCCAGGGTCCCGGCCACGTAGCGAAGAATGCGCTTGACAGCCTGCTGGTGCTCCACCGTGGGCCGTTCCATGAACCGGCTCACGTACCCGACGGCGAACGCCAAGTCCGGCCGGGTATGCACGAGATACCGGAGGCTGCCGACCAGCCGCCGGTAGTGCGTAGAGTCCACCTCCTCCGCCTTGCTCTCACGGCTGAGCCGGAGCTTCTCCTCCATCGGCGTGTGGGCTGGGTTGCAGCCGACCATCTCGCCGAGCTCGAGAATCCGCTTGGCGTAGTGAGCTTGACGGAGGGTGATGCCGCTGGCATCCTGGTTCACCTCGACGCCGAGGTAGAAGCTGAGGTGGCCGAGGTCGCTCATGTCGAACGTCTTCTTCATGGCCGCCTTGAACTTTCCGACCACCCCCTGATCGGCGCCAGCGATGATGAGGTCGTCCACGTAGACGCCGACCAGCAGGACAGTCTGCCCACTGCCCGCCGATACAACCGCCGCCTCGTGCGAGTTCTGCTGGAAGCCCATTTGCTTCAGTGTGGCGTCCAGCTTCGCGTTCCAGGCGCGCGGTGCCTGCCTCAGCCCGTACAGCGCCTTGTGCAGACGGTACACCTTGCCTTCTTCTCCGGCGACGACGAAGCCAGGCGGCTGCCGCACGTAGACCTCCTCCTTGAGGTCGCCGTTGAGGAATGCGGACTTCACATCCATGTGATGCACCCGCCATCCCTCTTGGGCCGCCAGTGCAAGGAGGACGCGGACGGACTCCATCCGCGCGACTGGTGCGAAAGCGTCGTCGTAGTCGATGCCCTCCTGTTGGACGAAGCCCCGTGCCACCAGCCGCGCCTTGTGCCTGATGACCGCGCCCTTCTCGTCCTTCTTCAACTTGAAGACCCATTTCAAGGAGATCGGGCGGTGGCCGGCTGGCAAGTCGACGAGCTCCCATGTCCGGTTCTTCTCCACAGACTCGAGCTCCTGCTTCATCGCCGCGTGCCATGCCGGGTCACCCTGTGCCTCAGCATACGTGGTCGGCTCGCCGGCGTGTGTCAGGTGCAGCTGTGCGAACAGCCGCGGCGTCTCCGCTGGGGTGGTCCCGTCACCCATGATGCTCGACATGGTGCGGTACCGGAGAGGCTCGCCGTCGTAGAACGCGTCCAGACGGTCCTCATCATCCTCCAGGGGTGTGGCCAGCTCGAACGGGGCGTGGTCGACGGGCGGAGGTGTTGTTGTGGTCGTCGATGCAGGTCCAGTGGTCGGAGACCTTGGGGAAGTGGTCGGCTGCAACCCAGCCCACACGCCGATGGAGGAGAAGCTCCGGCTCAGCCGTGAGAGCAAGGCGGAGGAGGTGGACTCTACGCACTACCGGCGGCTGGTCGGCAGCCTCCGGTATCTCGTGCATACCCGGCCGGACTTGGCGTTCGCCGTCGGGTACGTGAGCCGGTTCATGGAACGGCCCACGGTGGAGCACCAGCAGGCTGTCAAGCGCATTCTTCGCTACGTGGCCGGACCCTGGACTACGGTCTACACTACAGGCGGGCTCCCGGCACGGCGCGTTTCGTCGGCTACTGCGACAGCGACCTCGCCGGCGACATCGATACGAGCAAGAGCACCAGCGGAACTATGTTCTTCCTGGGTGGTTGCTTGGTCAGCTGGCAGTCGATCAAGCAGAAGGTGGTGGCTCTGTCGAGCTGCGAGGCAGAGTACATCGCCACCGCCTCTGCAGCCACTCAAGCACTGTGGCTGTCCAGGCTGCTCGGGGAGCTCCTGGGCAGGAAGGTGGATGTGGTGGAGCTGAGAGTGGACAGCAAGTCTGCTTTGGCTCTAGCCAAGAACCCGGTCTTCCACGACAGGAGCAAGCACATCCGGATCAAGTACCACTTCATCAGGGACTGTCTGGAGGACGGGAGCATCAAGGCTGACCACATTCCGACTACTGATCAGCTCGCAGACATACTCACCAAGTCGCTGGGCAAGGCCAAGTTCCAGGAGATGCGGAGGAGGATCGGTCTGAAGCAGATCGCCTAGCACTAGGCTTAGGGGGAGATTGATAGTAGTAAGCCTACTGCTAGTGTATGAGAAACCTTGGCATCCCAGTAGCATAAGGCATCTTTGCTTTTGCAGAGAATATGCTAGGGTAGTGGGTGGCCTGCTCTACAAAAGCGAGACCACCGCACATGGTCTGTAACCGAACCCGCAGCTTTGCCATTTTGATTCAATCCAAGCGGCCCTCTGGTCAAGCTGACCTCCGGGCGTTCGGCTTCCCTCTCGTGTGTATCTGGGCAACAGATATCCCCATGGATTGGCCACCCTAGAAAAAGTCAGGGATTCCAAGGGGATTTGAGTTTCTAAAGTAGCCCTAATTTAATTTGAAGGTCTTGAATGAGGCTAATGGTGTTCTTGGAATTGTTGAAGTTGCAAGGTGATGCCTACGTAATTTTGCATGAAAGTAGTACTTCCGCCATATATTTTAACTTACTACATTGAAACTTACATGAGCTCGATAAGATTAAAACTTCAATATAGATATGAATAATATCTCCTGCCTGGCTACCAGCCTGTGTTACTATGCGGCATTACCTGGGCTATCTCTATCGAGGGCTATAATATATTCCCAGTTACACATACCCAACATCATAAACCAGTACTAGTTAGCTAGATTATTATTAACAACAGGGCCTTCGAAGGCCACAACCCAGCGTCATGCTCCTCAGCAGATCATGGGGTTTCGAGCGTCGTCTCTATGTATGTCCCATAAATACACCTCTGTGCACTACAAACTTCTAACCCTTGCGCAACGACGAGAAAACGTTGCAATAGGCCCAATTTGGTTGCAAAAGGTAGTTCTTGCCACCAAATCACGTTCGTTGCCAATGGTTGCAAAAAGTCACGTTGCAATAAGAACTTGCAACCATTGCTAGTTTGGCGTTGCAAGAGTTAGCTTTTCTTGCAACCATAGCTGTCCGTTGCCAAGCATGGCAATAGGACGTTATCGCAACATTCACTGGCGTGGCAATACGAGCACTTGCCACGCTCGTCTTTGTAGCAACAGGTGGTAAATGCAACGAGCAATAGCGTAGCAATAGAATTTTGTCGCCACGCTAGAATTTTGTTGCCTAAGGTGTTGTTGCCACGACCGTTATGCCGTGGCAAGTAAACCATTTGCCACGCAATTTTATTCGTTGCGAGAGAGTATACATTATTGCCACGATCGCTGTGGCGTGGCAAAAGTATCATTTGCCACGCTTTTTTATTCGTTGCAAGAGATGATATGGTATTGCCACGGTTGTCGTGGCGTGGCAATAGTATCATTTGCCACGCAAATTTAGCCGTTGCGAGATACCGTTCATTATTGCCACGACTGCGGTGCTGTTGCAACAGTATCATTTGCCACGTAATTTTATTCGTTGCGGGAGATTAATTGTTATTGCAACAATAGTAATGTCATGGCAATAGTATTATTTGCAACGTAAATAAGTCTGTTGCCATAGAGCATATTGCCACGCATCGCGGCTCGTAAGCATAGCTTTTATTGCAACGCTAGTAACATTTAGTTTTGGTTTAATAAATCATCATTGCAAATCAATAAACCATAACAAAAGCAATTGCACTCACATATATTAATTATAATCAATCATTCAATATGTTGCCAAACCATGGAAATAGTAGCTAAAATCATAAATGAGTGTACAGTTCACTCATTATTTGACAACTTTTTAAAAACTGCCTAACATCTATGCAGCACTTGAGAGTTTCCTAGCAGCCCAACATATCATCGCCTCGGCTATGTCCTCGTTTGATTATGAGCCTCCCACTGAAACCTTGTCCACCTACTGCCAATCTTCTTAACTCTGAGGTCTCAGGTTCGAAACCTGCTGGTGGCGTTTTTTTTAATTTTTTATGTAACCATTAAAGTGGAGAACCTTAGGTATTGCAACGATGTAATTTTCGTTGCTATATGTACAACCTTTTTGCAACGAACGAAACTATTACATACAACGAAACCATAATCGTTGCAACCTTAGTGATTGCAACGATTTATTTTTTTTCGTTGCTATATGTACCACTTCTTTGCAACGCAAGTGACTATTATATACAACGAAACATATTCGTTGCGACATAGACGGGCTATTGCAACCATCATATAAAGAGTTGCAATATCACCTTAATATTGCAACGACAATAAACTTGCCCGCAACGCAAATCAAATCGTGGCAACAGGAATCACTTATTGCAACCATTCAATAATTTGTTGCGATAACACTTACTTTTCGCAACGATCTCCATACTTAGGGCCACGAAACAATCTTCGTGGCAAAAATCCAATCTATCTCAACCAAAAGTGAAAATCGTTGCGATAACAACCCTTGTTGCAACCAAATCTCACCGTTGCGACAAAAAAGCGTGGCATAAGGGTCAAAAGTTAGTAGTGCCATATCATTCAAAGCAGCACACATGTAATGGAGGAGGACACATATCTCTGTGTCTGTGGATTTTAACTTAATTTGTCATAGTTTCTCTTAAAATTTAAGTTAAAAGATTAGATCCGACTTGGCTTGAGATTCTCAAATAATTCGGTTGGGTCTCAGTTTTTTCCATAGCAAATTAGCAATATATCATAATAGCTCCACTTGCGAGACGAAAAAGATACACTGCGAGCAAGGTTCTCCGTTTCATATATATAGTAGGCCCTGATCATTAGTTTCAACTCTTGGTTGGGTTTAAAGCTAGCAAGCAATCACAAGTTCACAACGTCCAAATAAAGCCACATAACCAAGACAACGTCCAAATAAAAATTTTCCATATATATAGTGTTTTTATTCATGATTCTCTGTATTAATGTTAGGCTCGAGATTTTATCAAATTATTTGATCGATTGGCTCTCAATTTTTTCCCCAACAACCAAAATAACTCCACTTGCGAGGAAAAGATATACTGTGACTCTGTGGGCGAGGTTCTCCATTTCATTTCATATATATAATAGGCTCTGATCACCAGCTTCAACGACGCTTGGCTGTGGTCAAAGCTAGCAATCACAAGCTCACAACGTCCAAAGCCACATATATATATCAAGCGCGTACGCGATCTCGACGACACTACCAAGAAAAATGTTGTCCTTCAAGGCGCGACGGGGGGTGCCGGAGCTCGTGACGCCGGCACGGGCGACGCCGCGGGAGACGAAGGCCCTCTCGGACATCGACGACCAACATGCTCTCCGCTACTACGAAACGGTGATCGGTTTCTTCCGGCGCTGCCACGGCCAGAGCGACGACGGACCGGATGACCCGGCGGAGGCTGTCCGGGCGGCCCTCGCGCAGGCGATGGTGTACTACTACCCCCGTCGCCGGGCGACTGAGGGAGGACGCCGGAGGGAGGCTCGAGGTAGACTGCACGGCGGAAGGGGTGGTCTTCGTCCAGGCCGACGCCGACGTGCGTCTGGAGGACTTCGGAGAGCCGCTGCAGCCGCCGTACCCGTGCGTGGAGGAGCTGCTGTGTGATGCTGGTGATACGAGAGCCGTCATTGGCAGACCGTTGCTCTTCATGCAGGTATCCTTCTCCCTCTTTCTTCCTTCTTGTTTTTTTTTCCTAAAAGGTGTAATACAGATAAAGTGTACCATTTTGTCCTTATTTATTACTCTCTCCGTTTCAAACCATAAGACGTTTTGCTTTTTAAATACATTGTTTTTACTATATATTTAGACATAGTGCATATTTTAGTATATAGTAAAATTATGTATCTAGAAAAGACAAAACGTCTAGCAGTTTGATACGAAGGAAGTACAAGATCACAAAGAGTGCCACGAATATCGATCATTTTTCACTGTAGAAGTACAAGATCCATTTTTAGGGAAGTTATTTGAGACTTACATAGAAAATATCAAGCAGTCAATGGATATTTTTCACTGTGGGACAATTTTTAGACGGCTTCTGGTCCACCAAAAATTTCACTCGTTGGTGAACCAAAAAAAATAGTAAAATAACCAAGTCTTTAGGAATTTCATTACTCGGTCATCTTAAAAAATTGGCTTTTTGCAATAATAACCATTTTCTGAATTGGTCGACGCTTGTTGTGGAGGCGCTGATGTTGACATTTTGGGCACCATAGTTTACTTCAGAGGTTGACCGTAATGAGGCTATGTGAATGATTTGCTAAAACATGATGTAACTTTGTTTCATTAGATGAATGTAATTAGGGACCTATTATTCTAAAAAAAATTGTCCACATGAACATTTCCGTTGCAGTGCCTTCTTGCTATATAAATTTAACTACTGGCGCAAGCCGCGCAAACATACTACTAAACCATCAACATCTTTTCGGAAAAAGAATAACAAAACAAGTAGCTAGAGACTCGGAATGCATGGTAGATAGAATCATGCAAGACATACCTAGAGCAAAAATTTCTCTCCCTCCTAGAGCAAAAATTTCTCTCCCTCAGTCCGTCGCCCTCACTCTTTTTCTGTCTATTAAAGTCTTAATCCATTGTCCTTCACTCTCACCCAGTGGCGGATTTAGAATTTTTACATATGGGGTCTGCCGAATCAAAATTTGCATATCCAAAATGGTAAAACCCATTTAGCAATTTGATAAAGTACCATAAAAATTGCCTCATAATTCAGTATACAAATACTAAATAGCATAATAATAAGTCTTAAATTACAATACAAATAGTTCAAACAACATACTAGGGTGGATATCGAGCCACGTTTGGATAACGAGCTGGCTCAGCTCGGTTAGTTATCCTAATGAGCCAGAGGTCTGACACGTTTGGTACCTCGTGCAAGCTCACGAGCCAGATCTCAAAAAATGCATAAACGCATCTGAAAATCCAAGTGACAGATTCAGTGTCGAATAAAACAATCTTAGTTAGACAATCAAAATGCACTCATGCTGCTCATAAATCCACAAGACCACAATAAATCAACAATCCAAAAGAAAAGAGTAAAAGAGAGAGATTTGGATCTGAATGGGAATAAATAAATTTCAAGAACAAAGAAATCCATCCCAGGAAGCAAGCTAGCATCTTTTGGCTTACTCACTAACGACAATGGCAAAGACGAAAGCCAATCCACGTAGCACATACAGATGGCCACATCCGGGATTCCGGGTTGGTGCGTGTTGTGCTGCTCGCCCGTCGCGGCTGTGCGAGAGCAGCGCTGCACGATGGCACGAACAGGAGGCAGTTCAGGAAGGAGAGGGGAGAGGGGTGGGGCGCGGCCGCAAAAGGAAGGAGACGCCGAGTGCAGAGCAGCCGAGAGGAGAGGCGAGACCGGCGGCTGTGACCTCTGTGTGTGTGTCTGCGCGAGATGACGGCGACTGGGCGAGGCTCTGTCCGGTGCCTAGGGGTTGCGGGACTCGGCGTTCATGAGCCGAGGGTATTTGATGGCCTATGGCTGCATGACTAAGGCATCGGCTTGTTTGGCTCGTGAGTTGCTCACGAGGCAGCTCGAGCTAGCTCGTTATAAGCACCTAGCTAAAACCATAGTTTAACTCGTTACAAAATTCAAACAAGCCAAGTCAAGCTACTAACGAGTTGAGTCTAGCGAGTTAGCGAGCCACGAGTTTTTCGTCCAGCCCTAATACTAATAGTTTGAAATATGCAATATAGAAGTTTAAAGAGGATATACAAATTACATCACTACTTTTTGGGCGTACTCTTTCTAATGGCCATGAACCATTTCACCAAAATGTCTCTCTCAATGAATGACACAAGGCAATCATCCAAAAGACTATCATTCATTTTATTTCTAGACTTGGTTTCGACTAAATTTATTGTAGAAAATGCCCTCTCAATACTTGTTGTCGCCACTCATAGGAGCAATACCAATTTGAGAAGCAAATAAACCAAATAATAAACTTTATGTCTATTTGTTTCCACTAGCTTAACTGAGAGGTCAACAAGGTCTTCTAGGCCATTGAATCTATCATCTTATCTCATTGACATTAATATAGTAATTAAGATGCAACTCAAGCTTTAGCAAATTAGAGCCAAATATGTCCTTACGGTAAAACTCAACAATTTTGCGTACCTTGTGTGCATCTTAATTACTATATTAATGTCAATGAGATAAGATGATAGATTCAATGGCCTAGAAGACCTTGTTGACCTCTCAGTTAAGCTAGTGGAAACAAATAGACATAAAGTTTATTATTTGGTTTATTTGCTTCTCAAATTGGTATTGCTCCTATGAGTGGCGACAACAAGTATTGAGAGGGCATTTTCTACAATAAATTTAGTCGAAACCAAGTCTAGAAATAAAATGAATGATAGTCTTTTGGATGATTGCCTTGTGTCATTCATTGAGAGAGACATTTTGGTGAAATGGTTCATGGCCATTAGAAAGAGTACGCCCAAAAAGTAGTGATGTAATTTGTATATCCTCTTTAAACTTCTATATTGCATATTTCAAACTATTAGTATTAGGGCTGGACGAAAAACTCGTGGCTCGCTAACTCGCTAGACTCAACTCGTTAGTAGCTTGACTTGGCTTGTTTGAATTTTGTAACGAGTTAAACTATGGTTTTAGCTAGGTGCTTATAACGAGCTAGCTCGAGCTGCCTCGTGAGCAACTCACGAGCCAAACAAGCCGATGCCTTAGTCATGCAGCCATAGGCCATCAAATACCCTCGGCTCATGAACGCCGAGTCCCGCAACCCCTAGGCACCGGACAGAGCCTCGCCCAGTCGCCGTCATCTCGCGCAGACACACACACAGAGGTCACAGCCGCCGGTCTCGCCTCTCCTCTCGGCTGCTCTGCACTCGGCGTCTCCTTCCTTTTGCGGCCGCGCCCCACCCCTCTCCCCTCTCCTTCCTGAACTGCCTCCTGTTCGTGCCATCGTGCAGCGCTGCTCTCGCACAGCCGCGACGGGCGAGCAGCACAACACGCACCAACCCGGAATCCCGGATGTGGCCATCTGTATGTGCTACGTGGATTGGCTTTCGTCTTTGCCATTGTCGTTAGTGAGTAAGCCAAAAGATGCTAGCTTGCTTCCTGGGATGGATTTCTTTGTTCTTGAAATTTATTTATTCCCATTCAGATCCAAATCTCTCTCTTTTACTCTTTTCTTTTGGATTGTTGATTTATTGTGGTCTTGTGGATTTATGAGCAGCATGAGTGCATTTTGATTGTCTAACTAAGATTGTTTTATTCGACACTGAATCTGTCACTTGGATTTTCAGATGCGTTTATGCATTTTTTGAGATCTGGCTCGTGAGCTTGCACGAGGTACCAAACGTGTCAGACCTCTGGCTCATTAGGATAACTAACCGAGCTGAGCCAGCTCGTTATCCAAACGTGGCTCGATATCCACCCTAGTATGTTGTTTGAACTATTTGTATTGTAATTTAAGACTTATTATTATGCTATTTAGTATTTGTATACTGAATTATGAGGCAATTTTTATGGTACTTTATCAAATTGCTAAATGGGTTTTACCATTTTGGATATGCAAATTTTGATTCGGCAGACCCCATATGTAAAAATTCTAAATCCGCCACTGGGTGAGAGTGAAGGACAATGGATTAAGACTTTAATAGACAGAAAAAGAGTGAGGGCGACGGACTGAGGGAGAGAAATTTTTGCTCTAGGAGGGAGAGAAATTTTTGCTCTAGGTATGTCTTGCATGATTCTATCTACCATGCATTCCGAGTCTCTAGCTACTTGTTTTGTTATTCTTTTTCCGAAAAGATGTTGATGGTTTAGTAGTATGTTTGCGCGGCTTGCGCCAGTAGTTAAATTTATATAGCAAGAAGGCACTGCAACGGAAATGTTCATGTGGACAATTTTTTTTAGAATAATAGGTCCCTAATTACATTCATCTAATGAAACAAAGTTACATCATGTTTTAGCAAATCATTCACATAGCCTCATTACGGTCAACCTCTGAAGTAAACTATGGTGCCCAAAATGTCAACATCAGCGCCTCCACAACAAGCGTCGACCAATTCAGAAAATGGTTATTATTGCAAAAAGCCAATTTTTTAAGATGACCGAGTAATGAAATTCCTAAAGACTTGGTTATTTTACTATTTTTTTTGGTTCACCAACGAGTGAAATTTTTGGTGGACCAGAAGCCGTCTAAAAATTGTCCCACAGTGAAAAATATCCATTGACTGCTTGATATTTTCTATGTAAGTCTCAAATAACTTCCCTAAAAATGGATCTTGTACTTCTACAGTGAAAAATGATCGATATTCGTGGCACTCTTTGTGATCTTGTACTTCCTTCGTATCAAACTGCTAGACGTTTTGTCTTTTCTAGATACATAATTTTACTATATACTAAAATATGCACTATGTCTAAATATATAGTAAAAACAATGTATTTAAAAAGCAAAACGTCTTATGGTTTGAAACGGAGAGAGTAATAAATAAGGACAAAATGGTACACTTTATCTGTATTACACCTTTTAGGAAAAAAAAACAAGAAGGAAGAAAGAGGGAGAAGGATACCTGCATGAAGAGCAACGGTCTGCCAATGACGGCTCTCGTATCACCAGCATCACACAGCAGCTCCTCCACGCACGGGTACGGCGGCTGCAGCGGCTCTCCGAAGTCCTCCAGACGCACGTCGGCGTCGGCCTGGACGAAGACCACCCCTTCCGCCGTGCAGTCTACCTCGAGCCTCCCTCCGGCGTCCTCCCTCAGTCGCCCGGCGACGGGGTAGTAGTACACCATCGCCTGCGCGAGGGCCGCCCGGACAGCCTCCGCCGGGTCATCCGGTCCGTCGTCGCTCTGGCCGTGGCAGCGCCGGAAGAAACCGATCACCGTTTCGTAGTAGCGGAGAGCATGTTGGTCGTCGATGTCCGAGAGGGCCTTCGTCTCCCGCGGCGTCGCCCGTGCCGGCGTCACGAGCTCCGGCACCCCCCGTCGCGCCTTGAAGGACAACATTTTTCTTGGTAGTGTCGTCGAGATCGCGTACGCGCTTGATATATATATGTGGCTTTGGACGTTGTGAGCTTGTGATTGCTAGCTTTGACCACAGCCAAGCGTCGTTGAAGCTGGTGATCAGAGCCTATTATATATATGAAATGAAATGGAGAACCTCGCCCACAGAGTCACAGTATATCTTTTCCTCGCAAGTGGAGTTATTTTGGTTGTTGGGGAAAAAATTGAGAGCCAATCGATCAAATAATTTGATAAAATCTCGAGCCTAACATTAATACAGAGAATCATGAATAAAAACACTATATATATGGAAAATTTTTATTTGGACGTTGTCTTGGTTATGTGGCTTTATTTGGACGTTGTGAACTTGTGATTGCTTGCTAGCTTTAAACCCAACCAAGAGTTGAAACTAATGATCAGGGCCTACTATATATATGAAACGGAGAACCTTGCTCGCAGTGTATCTTTTTCGTCTCGCAAGTGGAGCTATTATGATATATTGCTAATTTGCTATGGAAAAAACTGAGACCCAACCGAATTATTTGAGAATCTCAAGCCAAGTCGGATCTAATCTTTTAACTTAAATTTTAAGAGAAACTATGACAAATTAAGTTAAAATCCACAGACACAGAGATATGTGTCCTCCTCCATTACATGTGTGCTGCTTTGAATGATATGGCACTACTAACTTTTGACCCTTATGCCACGCTTTTTTGTCGCAACGGTGAGATTTGGTTGCAACAAGGGTTGTTATCGCAACGATTTTCACTTTTGGTTGAGATAGATTGGATTTTTGCCACGAAGATTGTTTCGTGGCCCTAAGTATGGAGATCGTTGCGAAAAGTAAGTGTTATCGCAACAAATTATTGAATGGTTGCAATAAGTGATTCCTGTTGCCACGATTTGATTTGCGTTGCGGGCAAGTTTATTGTCGTTGCAATATTAAGGTGATATTGCAACTCTTTATATGATGGTTGCAATAGCCCGTCTATGTCGCAACGAATATGTTTCGTTGTATATAATAGTCACTTGCGTTGCAAAGAAGTGGTACATATAGCAACGAAAAAAAATAAATCGTTGCAATCACTAAGGTTGCAACGATTATGGTTTCGTTGTATGTAATAGTTTCGTTCGTTGCAAAAAGGTTGTACATATAGCAACGAAAAATTACATCGTTGCAATACCTAAGGTTCTCCACTTTAATGGTTACATAAAAAATTAAAAAAAACGCCACCAGCAGGTTTCGAACCTGAGACCTCAGAGTTAAGAAGATTGGCAGTAGGTGGACAAGGTTTCAGTGGGAGGCTCATAATCAAACGAGGACATAGCCGAGGCGATGATATGTTGGGCTGCTAGGAAACTCTCAAGTGCTGCATAGATGTTAGGCAGTTTTTAAAAAGTTGTCAAATAATGAGTGAACTGTACACTCATTTATGATTTTAGCTACTATTTCCATGGTTTGGCAACATATTGAATGATTGATTATAATTAATATATGTGAGTGCAATTGCTTTTGTTATGGTTTATTGATTTGCAATGATGATTTATTAAACCAAAACTAAATGTTACTAGCGTTGCAATAAAAGCTATGCTTACGAGCCGCGATGCGTGGCAATATGCTCTATGGCAACAGACTTATTTACGTTGCAAATAATACTATTGCCATGACATTACTATTGTTGCAATAACAATTAATCTCCCGCAACGAATAAAATTACGTGGCAAATGATACTGTTGCAACAGCACCGCAGTCGTGGCAATAATGAACGGTATCTCGCAACGGCTAAATTTGCGTGGCAAATGATACTATTGCCACGCCACGACAACCGTGGCAATACCATATCATCTCTTGCAACGAATAAAAAAGCGTGGCAAATGATACTTTTGCCACGCCACAGCGATCGTGGCAATAATGTATACTCTCTCGCAACGAATAAAATTGCGTGGCAAATGGTTTACTTGCCACGGCATAACGGTCGTGGCAACAACACCTTAGGCAACAAAATTCTAGCGTGGCGACAAAATTCTATTGCTACGCTATTGCTCGTTGCATTTACCACCTGTTGCTACAAAGACGAGCGTGGCAAGTGCTCGTATTGCCACGCCAGTGAATGTTGCGATAACGTCCTATTGCCATGCTTGGCAACGGACAGCTATGGTTGCAAGAAAAA
>JAHUYU010002500.1:0-21218 GCA_030439765.1 Tripidium arundinaceum | reverse complement strand
AAAAATGGGGATCTCTTTATTTTGACAACATTAAAATGTAAAGTGAAAAATTGAAACTAAATGAATGATAATAAATTAAAAAAATAAAGTGCGTAACTGGCTGACTCTTAGGAAAAAGATGGGGGAAATGATATAAAAAAAACTAGTACTAGTATATATTGCACATTAAGCTAAAATGAAGAGGGGTTGAGATAACTTACAGCTGCAGCATATTCCACAACAGCCTTGGCCAGAGTATAGTTAAAAACAAAACTCCGCCCATTGTTGTTGACATCGGGTTCTGTGATAGTAATTAGAGCAGTTGGTTTACACAAGGCAGCAGTGAAGAAACTCCAAAGCATTTCTTACTTATCTTTAACAAACACACAGTAGCAAGATACGACTGGGAAAAAGCAGAAAGGCAAATGGGGAACGGGAACCCCCAATCTGGGAGCAACATAACTAATCAGAGCCCGTCCGGAGCGCACGGATTCCGCTGGGCACGAGTGAGACGGATCGAAGTACCTCTCCTTGCTCCTCCGGGAGGAGCGGTCGACAGCAGCAAGAGCGCCACAGCAGCCGCCGCCACCGCCGCTTTGCCGACCCGTCGCTGACCATCCATGTGGTCGGACTAAAAAGAGCGCCAGAACGAAACCCAGGCACCCAGCGCAAATACGCACGATTCGATGATTCAGGACCCAAAACCGGCAAGCTGTAGAGCAAGAAGGTAGGTTGGAGGAACAAGAAAAGGGAAGAGGTGGAACGCGAGGGTGAAAGAGAGAGGGTTAGCGGAGGCAGAGGAAGGGAATTCGAAACTGGAAATCCACATCCGCTCCGTAGTCGTTGCCCGGTTCCTGAGCGGGCACAGCGACAGGAGGACTGAGGACGGAGCCTGAGTAGGGGCGTCACTGTCAGGCTGTAATGGCGCGCGGGCCGTCTTGGCGATTCCTGGACGGCTGGACCAGGCTTCGAGGACCCGCGACGAGGAATCGAGCGCCTTCCCGTACCGCCTTTCTCGCCTCTGGGTCTCGGGCCCAACTGCCCAAGGAACTAAACGGGCTAAGCCGTCTACTATGGGCCGAGAAACGAAAAGGAAAAATTCCATTGATTTAATGAGCTTTTTTTTATTCCTCAGATCTCATAGTGCAAGCTGGAGTATCCGAACGTATGTCGTCCAAATACATGTCACACACACAACACACATCACTAAGATGCACGTTAGACATAGAACCTATATATTATTAACCCATTACACGAGCACAGGATATTTGTGAAGACCAGAGCTTTGCTAGTGAGCATGTCGCCTCTCGTTATGGTCCATTTGTGCCCGAGGATACCTGCAACGAAAATTGAGCAAAAAAAAAACCCAGGTGAGACATAATCTTCGAGTCTGATTTGTTGTCAGGTTTCCCACATGCATGCTCATTTTGTTTGGCTCCTGCTTTTATGCAAACAGACCCTGTTCTACCAGTGATTTTTCGATTGATTCCGGCTGATTCAATAGTGATCTGTGAGGGAGAATAAATTGAAGATAAGCCGGTTGAAAAGGCAAAAGAACAGGACCGTTGTCTGCTTAGTCGCTTAGTCGCGCTCGACTCCTCTTCGCCCCTCTACGTGCTCGCCACTCGCGCACCGCGCAAGCTAGGCTCGGCAGACACGGATTTTGATTTCATTTCCACTGGCCAAGTGATGGGTTTTGCATCTCCATAACTAGGCCCAAGGTCTAGCTCGGGCATCCAAACATCCGACGCTTGCATCTAACAAACCAGGTTGGTCCTATATTTTTCAACAACCTCTACCGAACATGCCCGAATATTCATCATTGGATGATTCGCCGCAGCTACTGAGGTGTACATCAGTAAGCAAGTCCAAGTTGAACTTATTGTTGCCAAGTGCCACTAGATGATCCGTCAAGCCCATAAAGGTGCCACCAAATCATACCGTGCACTCTAGTAGACATGTCCAATTTGATTCGATCTTTGAATAGTTTCATCGGATCATCTGTTAGTCCAAATAAGACCCTTCACCGTACCATTTGGTGAGCAATAGCAATACTGCCTAACACACAGCATAAACATAGTGTTACCGGACGATCCAGTAGTCTTGATCAACTGATTCGTTGACCTTAAACTTCAGTTCATGCTCCATTTGAAGTCCAATCTCATCCAATTCAACTTCATAAGATATCCAAACAAGTTGGGTCGAGAGTGGCTGAAATAGATAGAGAATAAGTAAAGAATCTTAATGAAGTTGAATTGGATGAGATTGGACTTCAAATGGAGCATGAACTGAAGTTTAAGGTCAACGAATCAGTTGATCAAGACTACTGGATCGTCCGGTAACACTATGTTTATGCTGTGTGTTAGGCAGTATTGCTATTGCTCACCAAATGGTACGGTGAAGGGTCTTATTTGGACTAACAGATGATCCGATGAAACTATTCAAAGATCGAATCAAATTGGACATGTCTACTAGAGTGCACGGTATGATTTGGTGGCACCTTTATGGGCTTGACGGATCATCTAGTGGCACTTGGCAACAATAAGTTCAACTTGGACTTGCTTACTGATGTACACCTCAGTAGCTGCGGCGAATCATCCAATGATGAATATTCGGGCATGTTCGGTAGAGGTTGTTGAAAAATATAGGACCAACCTGGTTTGTTAGATGCAAGCGTCGGATGTTTGGATGCCCGAGCTAGACCTTGGGCCTAGTTATGGAGATGCAAAACCCATCACTTGGCCAGTGGAAATGAAATCAAAATCCGTGTCTGCCGAGCCTAGCTTGCGCGGTGCGCGAGTGGCGAGCACGTAGAGGGGCGAAGAGGAGTCGAGCGCGACTAAGCGACTAAGCAGACAACGGTCCTGTTCTTTTGCCTTTTCAACCGGCTTATCTTCAATTTATTCTCCCTCACAGATCACTATTGAATCAGCCGGAATCAATCGAAAAATCACTGGTAGAACAGGGTCTGTTTGCATAAAAGCAGGAGCCAAACAAAATGAGCATGCATGTGGGAAACCTGACAACAAATCAGACTCGAAGATTATGTCTCACCTGGGTTTTTTTTTGCTCAATTTTCGTTGCAGGTATCCTCGGGCACAAATGGACCATAACGAGAGGCGACATGCTCACTAGCAAAGCTCTGGTCTTCACAAATATCCTGTGCTCGTGTAATGGGTTAATAATATATAGGTTCTATGTCTAACGTGCATCTTAGTGATGTGTGTTGTGTGTGTGACATGTATTTGGACGACATACGTTCGGATACTCCAGCTTGCACTATGAGATCTGAGGAATAAAAAAAAGCTCATTAAATCAATGGAATTTTTCCTTTTCGTTTCTCGGCCCATAGTAGACGGCTTAGCCCGTTTAGTTCCTTGGGCAGTTGGGCCCGAGACCCAGAGGCGAGAAAGGCGGTACGGGAAGGCGCTCGATTCCTCGTCGCGGGTCCTCGAAGCCTGGTCCAGCCGTCCAGGAATCGCCAAGACGGCCCGCGCGCCATTACAGCCTGACAGTGACGCCCCTACTCAGGCTCCGTCCTCAGTCCTCCTGTCGCTGTGCCCGCTCAGGAACCGGGCAACGACTACGGAGCGGATGTGGATT
Source organism: Tripidium arundinaceum (assembly GCA_030439765.1). Classification (NCBI taxonomy): domain Eukaryota; kingdom Viridiplantae; phylum Streptophyta; class Magnoliopsida; order Poales; family Poaceae; genus Tripidium; species Tripidium arundinaceum. Next base: position 17,636 of record JAHUYU010002500.1, on the reverse strand, counting down.
TCCAGTTTCGAATTCCCTTCCTCTGCCTCCGCTAACCCTCTCTCTTTCACCCTCGCGTTCCACCTCTTCCCTTTTCTTGTTCCTCCAACCTACCTTCTTGCTCTACAGCTTGCCGGTTTTGGGTTCCTGAATCATCGAATCGTGCGTATTTGCGCTGGGTGCCTGGGTTTCGTTCTGGCGCTCTTTTTAGTCCGACCACATGGATGGTCAGCGACGGGTCGGCAAAGCGGCGGTGGCGGCGGCTGCTGTGGCGCTCTTGCTGCTGTCGACCGCTCCTCCCGGAGGAGCAAGGAGAGGTACTTCGATCCGTCTCACTCGTGCCCAGCGGAATCCGTGCGCTCCGGACGGGCTCTGATTAGTTATGTTGCTCCCAGATTGGGGGTTCCCGTTCCCCATTTGCCTTTCTGCTTTTTCCCAGTCGTATCTTGCTACTGTGTGTTTGTTAAAGATAAGTAAGAAATGCTTTGGAGTTTCTTCACTGCTGCCTTGTGTAAACCAACTGCTCTAATTACTATCACAGAACCCGATGTCAACAACAATGGGCGGAGTTTTGTTTTTAACTATACTCTGGCCAAGGCTGTTGTGGAATATGCTGCAGCTGTAAGTTATCTCAACCCCTCTTCATTTTAGCTTAATGTGCAATATATACTAGTACTAGTTTTTTTTATATCATTTCCCCCATCTTTTTCCTAAGAGTCAGCCAGTTACGCACTTTATTTTTTTAATTTATTATCATTCATTTAGTTTCAATTTTTCACTTTACATTTTAATGTTGTCAAAATAAAGAGATCCCCATTTTGTTTTTCTGGTACACAGGTATATATGACAGATCTGACGGCTCTATATACATGGACATGCTCAAGATGCAGTGACTTGACTCGAGTAAGATTATCTAGGAGTATGGTGTTTAGTGAATAGTCCAATGTGATCTGTTTCAGTTGAAGTACATCAAAGATACGTTTTTTCACTGACTTTGCCATGATTACCTATTTTACAAAACAGGGCTTTGAGATGACTTGTATAATTGTTGATGTCCAGAATTGCTTGCAGGTCTCTATGCTACGTCCTTCCCCTCATAAGTCATAAGTGCTTTATTATCAATTTCCTTTAAATAAAAAACAATGCTACTCGTGATTGAACAATCAATGTCGCAGGCATTCGTCGGTGTTGATCACAATCTCAATGCTATCATTGTTTCAATCAGGGGAACTCAAGAGAACAGGTTCTGAAATAATTTGCAAACTTGTACTGATCTTTTTTTTTTTAATTTCTTGGAGTTGCCATCTCATGATATCCCACTTCTTAAATTTCCTGATCAGCGCACAGAATTGGATTAAGGACATAATATGGAAGCAGGTTAATCTTAATGATCCAAACATGCCCAATGCTAAGGTTTGTGGCATTAACCATCTGATGTAATTTTACTTCTCTTTTCAACAGTAAGACACAGCTTAACTTTCCTCCAGTTTTTTTTTTTCCTGATGAAATTTCTCCTATGGTTAAAGGTCCACATTGGGTTTTACTCTTCTTACAATAATACAGTTTTACGTCCAGCCATCACGAATGCTGTTCGCATGGCAAGGAAGCTACATGGACATAGTGACATAATTGTAACAGGGCATTCGATGGGTGGAGCAATAGCTTCTTTTTGTGCCCTTGATCTTGCCGTAAGTGACCCCCAGATACTGAATATATATTTCTTTGCACAAGGTTCCATCTTTACTGCACAAGAGGTTACCATCGGTGGCCATGGAATGTTTTTATCCTCCATGATCTCTAAAACGTTTCCCTCATTTACAGATGAGCTTTGGAAGTAACAATGTTCATCTGATGACTTTTGGGCAACCGCGTGTTGGCAATGCTGCTTTTGCCTCCTACTTCGCCAAGTATGTGCCAAACACAATCCGAATGACACATGAACGTGATATTGTACCTCATCTGCCGCCTTATTTCTTCTTCCTCCCACAACTGACGTACAAGCACTTTCCCAGAGAGGTATGCTCCTGAACAAACCTAGGAAATGTTGTCCAAATTCTCTCATTGATGTGCTTATCTTCTCTGTGGATTGAAATAAAAAGTTGAACCCGATGGCTATTTGCTTGGCAGCATGTGGATTTGAGTGCACCAATTGCTTCCGAAATGATATGAGCATCCTCATAATATGTAAACACAATGAAAACGTAACTAGTCTTTCAGTTCTTGAACGAATTGTTGCAAACTGTCATTCTCTGTTTCTGAGTTGATTAATTTGTCACGCTGTTGAGCCCACCTGCAACAATTTGGGTCTTCACCACTGCCATCGCAGACTTGATAGGTCGTGTTGCCATCGACTTCATGTTCCCACACCTAATAAACACATGTAAAGAGTTTAGAATGACGTTGCAAAGATGTGTATGTTTTCATCAGTAAGAAAACACTTCAGAAATTAGCTCAGGTAAGATTCAAGACAAAATAGCACATGGTGCAGGTTCTTCAAGTGGGCTCAACAGCGTGACAAATTAATCAACTCAGAAACAGAGAATGACAGTTTGCAACAATTCGTTCAAGAACTGAAAGACTAGTTACGTTTTCATTGTGTTTACATATTATGAGGATGCTCATATCATTTCGGAAGCAATTGGTGCACTCAAATCCACATGCTGCCAAGCAAATAGCCATCGGGTTCAACTTTTTATTTCAATCCACAGAGAAGATAAGCACATCAATGAGAGAATTTGGACAACATTTCCTAGGTTTGTTCAGGAGCATACCTCTCTGGGAAAGTGCTTGTACGTCAGTTGTGGGAGGAAGAAGAAATAAGGCGGCAGATGAGGTACAATATCACGTTCATGTGTCATTCGGATTGTGTTTGGCACATACTTGGCGAAGTAGGAGGCAAAAGCAGCATTGCCAACACGCGGTTGCCCAAAAGTCATCAGATGAACATTGTTACTTCCAAAGCTCATCTGTAAATGAGGGAAACGTTTTAGAGATCATGGAGGATAAAAACATTCCATGGCCACCGATGGTAACCTCTTGTGCAGTAAAGATGGAACCTTGTGCAAAGAAATATATATTCAGTATCTGGGGGTCACTTACGGCAAGATCAAGGGCACAAAAAGAAGCTATTGCTCCACCCATCGAATGCCCTGTTACAATTATGTCACTATGTCCATGTAGCTTCCTTGCCATGCGAACAGCATTCGTGATGGCTGGACGTAAAACTGTATTATTGTAAGAAGAGTAAAACCCAATGTGGACCTTTAACCATAGGAGAAATTTCATCAGGAAAAAAAAAAAACTGGAGGAAAGTTAAGCTGTGTCTTACTGTTGAAAAGAGAAGTAAAATTACATCAGATGGTTAATGCCACAAACCTTAGCATTGGGCATGTTTGGATCATTAAGATTAACCTGCTTCCATATTATGTCCTTAATCCAATTCTGTGCGCTGATCAGGAAATTTAAGAAGTGGGATATCATGAGATGGCAACTCCAAGAAATTAAAAAAAAAAAGATCAGTACAAGTTTGCAAATTATTTCAGAACCTGTTCTCTTGAGTTCCCCTGATTGAAACAATGATAGCATTGAGATTGTGATCAACACCGACGAATGCCTGCGACATTGATTGTTCAATCACGAGTAGCATTGTTTTTTATTTAAAGGAAATTGATAATAAAGCACTTATGACTTATGAGGGGAAGGACGTAGCATAGAGACCTGCAAGCAATTCTGGACATCAACAATTATACAAGTCATCTCAAAGCCCTGTTTTGTAAAATAGGTAATCATGGCAAAGTCAGTGAAAAAACGTATCTTTGATGTACTTCAACTGAAACAGATCACATTGGACTATTCACTAAACACCATACTCCTAGATAATCTTACTCGAGTCAAGTCACTGCATCTTGAGCATGTCCATGTATATAGAGCCGTCAGATCTGTCATATATACCTGTGTACCAGAAAAACAAAATGGGGATCTCTTTATTTTGACAACATTAAAATGTAAAGTGAAAAATTGAAACTAAATGAATGATAATAAATTAAAAAAATAAAGTGCGTAACTGGCTGACTCTTAGGAAAAAGATGGGGGAAATGATATAAAAAAAACTAGTACTAGTATATATTGCACATTAAGCTAAAATGAAGAGGGGTTGAGATAACTTACAGCTGCAGCATATTCCACAACAGCCTTGGCCAGAGTATAGTTAAAAACAAAACTCCGCCCATTGTTGTTGACATCGGGTTCTGTGATAGTAATTAGAGCAGTTGGTTTACACAAGGCAGCAGTGAAGAAACTCCAAAGCATTTCTTACTTATCTTTAACAAACACACAGTAGCAAGATACGACTGGGAAAAAGCAGAAAGGCAAATGGGGAACGGGAACCCCCAATCTGGGAGCAACATAACTAATCAGAGCCCGTCCGGAGCGCACGGATTCCGCTGGGCACGAGTGAGACGGATCGAAGTACCTCTCCTTGCTCCTCCGGGAGGAGCGGTCGACAGCAGCAAGAGCGCCACAGCAGCCGCCGCCACCGCCGCTTTGCCGACCCGTCGCTGACCATCCATGTGGTCGGACTAAAAAGAGCGCCAGAACGAAACCCAGGCACCCAGCGCAAATACGCACGATTCGATGATTCAGGAACCCAAAACCGGCAAGCTGTAGAGCAAGAAGGTAGGTTGGAGGAACAAGAAAAGGGAAGAGGTGGAACGCGAGGGTGAAAGAGAGAGGGTTAGCGGAGGCAGAGGAAGGGAATTCGAAACTGGAAATCCACATCCGCTCCGTAGTCGTTGCCCGGTTCCTGAGCGGGCACAGCGACAGGAGGACTGAGGACGGAGCCTGAGTAGGGGCGTCACTGTCAGGCTGTAATGGCGCGCGGGCCGTCTTGGCGATTCCTGGACGGCTGGACCAGGCTTCGAGGACCCGCGACGAGGAATCGAGCGCCTTCCCGTACCGCCTTTCTCGCCTCTGGGTCTCGGGCCCAACTGCCCAAGGAACTAAACGGGCTAAGCCGTCTACTATGGGCCGAGAAACGAAAAGGAAAAATTCCATTGATTTAATGAGCTTTTTTTTATTCCTCAGATCTCATAGTGCAAGCTGGAGTATCCGAACGTATGTCGTCCAAATACATGTCACACACACAACACACATCACTAAGATGCACGTTAGACATAGAACCTATATATTATTAACCCATTACACGAGCACAGGATATTTGTGAAGAACCAGAGCTTTGCTAGTGAGCATGTCGCCTCTCGTTATGGTCCATTTGTGCCCGAGGATACCTGCAACGAAAATTGAGCAAAAAAAAACCCAGGTGAGACATAATCTTCGAGTCTGATTTGTTGTCAGGTTTCCCACATGCATGCTCATTTTGTTTGGCTCCTGCTTTTATGCAAACAGACCCTGTTCTACCAGTGATTTTTCGATTGATTCCGGCTGATTCAATAGTGATCTGTGAGGGAGAATAAATTGAAGATAAGCCGGTTGAAAAGGCAAAAGAACAGGACCGTTGTCTGCTTAGTCGCTTAGTCGCGCTCGACTCCTCTTCGCCCCTCTACGTGCTCGCCACTCGCGCACCGCGCAAGCTAGGCTCGGCAGACACGGATTTTGATTTCATTTCCACTGGCCAAGTGATGGGTTTTGCATCTCCATAACTAGGCCCAAGGTCTAGCTCGGGCATCCAAACATCCGACGCTTGCATCTAACAAACCAGGTTGGTCCTATATTTTTCAACAACCTCTACCGAACATGCCCGAATATTCATCATTGGATGATTCGCCGCAGCTACTGAGGTGTACATCAGTAAGCAAGTCCAAGTTGAACTTATTGTTGCCAAGTGCCACTAGATGATCCGTCAAGCCCATAAAGGTGCCACCAAATCATACCGTGCACTCTAGTAGACATGTCCAATTTGATTCGATCTTTGAATAGTTTCATCGGATCATCTGTTAGTCCAAATAAGACCCTTCACCGTACCATTTGGTGAGCAATAGCAATACTGCCTAACACACAGCATAAACATAGTGTTACCGGACGATCCAGTAGTCTTGATCAACTGATTCGTTGACCTTAAACTTCAGTTCATGCTCCATTTGAAGTCCAATCTCATCCAATTCAACTTCATTAAGATTCTTTACTTATTCTCTATCTATTTCAGCCACTCTCGACCCAACTTGTTTGGATATCTTATGAAGTTGAATTGGATGAGATTGGACTTCAAATGGAGCATGAACTGAAGTTTAAGGTCAACGAATCAGTTGATCAAGACTACTGGATCGTCCGGTAACACTATGTTTATGCTGTGTGTTAGGCAGTATTGCTATTGCTCACCAAATGGTACGGTGAAGGGTCTTATTTGGACTAACAGATGATCCGATGAAACTATTCAAAGATCGAATCAAATTGGACATGTCTACTAGAGTGCACGGTATGATTTGGTGGCACCTTTATGGGCTTGACGGATCATCTAGTGGCACTTGGCAACAATAAGTTCAACTTGGACTTGCTTACTGATGTACACCTCAGTAGCTGCGGCGAATCATCCAATGATGAATATTCGGGCATGTTCGGTAGAGGTTGTTGAAAAATATAGGACCAACCTGGTTTGTTAGATGCAAGCGTCGGATGTTTGGATGCCCGAGCTAGACCTTGGGCCTAGTTATGGAGATGCAAAACCCATCACTTGGCCAGTGGAAATGAAATCAAAATCCGTGTCTGCCGAGCCTAGCTTGCGCGGTGCGCGAGTGGCGAGCACGTAGAGGGGCGAAGAGGAGTCGAGCGCGACTAAGCGACTAAGCAGACAACGGTCCTGTTCTTTTGCCTTTTCAACCGGCTTATCTTCAATTTATTCTCCCTCACAGATCACTATTGAATCAGCCGGAATCAATCGAAAAATCACTGGTAGAACAGGGTCTGTTTGCATAAAAGCAGGAGCCAAACAAAATGAGCATGCATGTGGGAAACCTGACAACAAATCAGACTCGAAGATTATGTCTCACCTGGGTTTTTTTTTGCTCAATTTTCGTTGCAGGTATCCTCGGGCACAAATGGACCATAACGAGAGGCGACATGCTCACTAGCAAAGCTCTGGTCTTCACAAATATCCTGTGCTCGTGTAATGGGTTAATAATATATAGGTTCTATGTCTAACGTGCATCTTAGTGATGTGTGTTGTGTGTGTGACATGTATTTGGACGACATACGTTCGGATACTCCAGCTTGCACTATGAGATCTGAGGAATAAAAAAAAGCTCATTAAATCAATGGAATTTTTCCTTTTCGTTTCTCGGCCCATAGTAGACGGCTTAGCCCGTTTAGTTCCTTGGGCAGTTGGGCCCGAGACCCAGAGGCGAGAAAGGCGGTACGGGAAGGCGCTCGATTCCTCGTCGCGGGTCCTCGAAGCCTGGTCCAGCCGTCCAGGAATCGCCAAGACGGCCCGCGCGCCATTACAGCCTGACAGTGACGCCCCTACTCAGGCTCCGTCCTCAGTCCTCCTGTCGCTGTGCCCGCTCAGGAACCGGGCAACGACTACGGAGCGGATGTGGATTTCCAGTTTCGAATTCCCTTCCTCTGCCTCCGCTAACCCTCTCTCTTTCACCCTCGCGTTCCACCTCTTCCCTTTTCTTGTTCCTCCAACCTACCTTCTTGCTCTACAGCTTGCCGGTTTTGGGTTCCTGAATCATCGAATCGTGCGTATTTGCGCTGGGTGCCTGGGTTTCGTTCTGGCGCTCTTTTTAGTCCGACCACATGGATGGTCAGCGACGGGTCGGCAAAGCGGCGGTGGCGGCGGCTGCTGTGGCGCTCTTGCTGCTGTCGACCGCTCCTCCCGGAGGAGCAAGGAGAGGTACTTCGATCCGTCTCACTCGTGCCCAGCGGAATCCGTGCGCTCCGGACGGGCTCTGATTAGTTATGTTGCTCCCAGATTGGGGGTTCCCGTTCCCCATTTGCCTTTCTGCTTTTTCCCAGTCGTATCTTGCTACTGTGTGTTTGTTAAAGATAAGTAAGAAATGCTTTGGAGTTTCTTCACTGCTGCCTTGTGTAAACCAACTGCTCTAATTACTATCACAGAACCCGATGTCAACAACAATGGGCGGAGTTTTGTTTTTAACTATACTCTGGCCAAGGCTGTTGTGGAATATGCTGCAGCTGTAAGTTATCTCAACCCCTCTTCATTTTAGCTTAATGTGCAATATATACTAGTACTAGTTTTTTTTATATCATTTCCCCCATCTTTTTCCTAAGAGTCAGCCAGTTACGCACTTTATTTTTTTAATTTATTATCATTCATTTAGTTTCAATTTTTCACTTTACATTTTAATGTTGTCAAAATAAAGAGATCCCCATTTTGTTTTTCTGGTACACAGGTATATATGACAGATCTGACGGCTCTATATACATGGACATGCTCAAGATGCAGTGACTTGACTCGAGTAAGATTATCTAGGAGTATGGTGTTTAGTGAATAGTCCAATGTGATCTGTTTCAGTTGAAGTACATCAAAGATACGTTTTTTCACTGACTTTGCCATGATTACCTATTTTACAAAACAGGGCTTTGAGATGACTTGTATAATTGTTGATGTCCAGAATTGCTTGCAGGTCTCTATGCTACGTCCTTCCCCTCATAAGTCATAAGTGCTTTATTATCAATTTCCTTTAAATAAAAAACAATGCTACTCGTGATTGAACAATCAATGTCGCAGGCATTCGTCGGTGTTGATCACAATCTCAATGCTATCATTGTTTCAATCAGGGGAACTCAAGAGAACAGGTTCTGAAATAATTTGCAAACTTGTACTGATCTTTTTTTTTTTAATTTCTTGGAGTTGCCATCTCATGATATCCCACTTCTTAAATTTCCTGATCAGCGCACAGAATTGGATTAAGGACATAATATGGAAGCAGGTTAATCTTAATGATCCAAACATGCCCAATGCTAAGGTTTGTGGCATTAACCATCTGATGTAATTTTACTTCTCTTTTCAACAGTAAGACACAGCTTAACTTTCCTCCAGTTTTTTTTTTTCCTGATGAAATTTCTCCTATGGTTAAAGGTCCACATTGGGTTTTACTCTTCTTACAATAATACAGTTTTACGTCCAGCCATCACGAATGCTGTTCGCATGGCAAGGAAGCTACATGGACATAGTGACATAATTGTAACAGGGCATTCGATGGGTGGAGCAATAGCTTCTTTTTGTGCCCTTGATCTTGCCGTAAGTGACCCCCAGATACTGAATATATATTTCTTTGCACAAGGTTCCATCTTTACTGCACAAGAGGTTACCATCGGTGGCCATGGAATGTTTTTATCCTCCATGATCTCTAAAACGTTTCCCTCATTTACAGATGAGCTTTGGAAGTAACAATGTTCATCTGATGACTTTTGGGCAACCGCGTGTTGGCAATGCTGCTTTTGCCTCCTACTTCGCCAAGTATGTGCCAAACACAATCCGAATGACACATGAACGTGATATTGTACCTCATCTGCCGCCTTATTTCTTCTTCCTCCCACAACTGACGTACAAGCACTTTCCCAGAGAGGTATGCTCCTGAACAAACCTAGGAAATGTTGTCCAAATTCTCTCATTGATGTGCTTATCTTCTCTGTGGATTGAAATAAAAAGTTGAACCCGATGGCTATTTGCTTGGCAGCATGTGGATTTGAGTGCACCAATTGCTTCCGAAATGATATGAGCATCCTCATAATATGTAAACACAATGAAAACGTAACTAGTCTTTCAGTTCTTGAACGAATTGTTGCAAACTGTCATTCTCTGTTTCTGAGTTGATTAATTTGTCACGCTGTTGAGCCCACTTGAAGAACCTGCACCATGTGCTATTTTGTCTTGAATCTTACCTGAGCTAATTTCTGAAGTGTTTTCTTACTGATGAAAACATACACATCTTTGCAACGTCATTCTAAACTCTTTACATGTGTTTATTAGGTGTGGGAACATGAAGTCGATGGCAACACGACCTATCAAGTCTGCGATGGCAGTGGTGAAGACCCAAATTGTTGCAGGTGGGCGCCAGTTGCAAGTCAGAACTGGTAGCTTCTTCAATTTGTCGCTGCCAAGCTCAACACTTATTCTTATACATCATAGGGTGCTCTGTTTTTCCTTTGCTCTTTCCAGGAGCGTGTTTGTGCTGCTCTGGAGTGCTTCTGACCACTTGACCTACATGGGAGTTGATGTAGCGGCTGACGACTGGAGCACCTGCAGGATCGTCCTGGGGCAGAGCGTCGAGCAGCTCAAAGGGAGCCTTGCCAGCAACATTGTGATGTCTGGACGGTCTGTCGACGTTGTCATTGCAGATGATAGTGTGCAAGTTGAGTGACGCTGTAAGAGTAGTGGTTCGTAGTCGTAGTAGTCATGCATTTATATATAGGAGGCTGTTGCATATGCTTCAGAGTTCAGAGCAAACGGAAGGCTTTTTTCTTCCGTTTTGTTCTGTGGTTCTTTCAGGCACATGTGTAGCTTGAGCTGTACAGAAGCTGGCACGTTCCTTGGCTTCATATTGTATATATATAATTGTTGTGTAAACTTTTCATTGGAAAGCAGTACACTAGGAAGAAGAAGAAGGCACCAACAGCCTCTAGTGGCCAATTCTGGGCTGTAGTTATCAGTTAGGGGAGCTTCTGCTACAAGTTAGGATCTAAAGAGTAAGGGCCCCCCTTTGGCATAGTTCCTAGCCCCAGCTTCACTCTCAACTTCCGTGGAGCTCTGTCAAACACCTAAAATGCAACTGGATTCTGGTGGAAAGCTGATGAAAATCACTTCTCTATTTATGCTATGAGCTGGGAGTAAAAAAACCCGCTCTCTACTGCTTCTTGCTGCTCTCTATTCATTTGCTGCTCCCCATTCATTTGCCACAGGAATCATTTTAGAATTGATTTTCACCTGCTCCCCACTTTGCTCCCCATCAGAATCACTCCTTCGGAGAATCAAGGAGTGAAGCTCCAGAATCAAGAGGTGAAGCTCTACCAAAGTGGCCCTAAGAATAGGAGATTGGTTAGCAAGTTTGTTAGCGTGAGCTAGCCATTAGGGGATATAACTAAGGGCCGGTTGACTGAGACAAGCAGAAGCAAAGTATCGTCGGTCAGAGCCTCCAAGTGTCGGCGTCTAGAACGGCGCTCTAGACGAACCGGCTAGTTAATTTGTTTCTGCGCGTCTAGACCCGGATGGTTGCGCAAAGTGGACACAACGATGTATACTGGTTCAGGACGAACGTCCCTACGTCCAGTGAGTACCACTCGTGTTACTCTTCGCCAAGGTGCTTGCAGTAGGGGTTACAAGCAATCGAGAGAGAGAACAGATCCCAGGTCTCTGGTGTTTTTTTGTGTTTGAAGGTTCAGTGGTGAAGTGGAGTTGAAGTGCTCCTTGTGTGTGCGTGTGTTCAGATGTGTTGTCCCCCTTTTTCTGAGGACCCTGCCTCCCCTTTTTATAGCTTGAAAGGGGAGGGCTCGGGTTACATTTTGCGGTAAAAGTAGAAGTAAAAAGAGCGAAAAGGAAGAAAGGGAAAAACAAAAAATGTCTGTGGGCGTACGCAGTCCTCCTTATTCGGGGTAGGTGACCGACCCTGTAGCACAAGGACATCATGACCGTCGAGTCATGGCCTCTCCGTCCACTAGCGCAACATGCTGTGGTCAGGTTGACTTATGTACCCTTGTACTGCCGGGGACGGGCGGTGCGTGCGCCTGGATTCGTGTAGAGAGGGGATTAGACAGCACAGTGGATGCCTTCCCTGTCACTGCAGATGTGTGGAAACTGGGTCGTGGCTGAAATGACCGAAGTCATATCGTACCGTACCGTGGTTCCCATGCCCCCGTACGCCGAGCCGAGACGTGCCCATCCCATTTATGGGAGCGGATGGCGCAGCGGGGCCTAGATGGCCTTCTCCCCTGCGCCCGAGGGCTAGTCGTGGCCCTCGGGCGAAGCGGAAGTTTTCCGAGAGGGGTCGGGCGTACTGGGCTGTCGCGACAGGGGTCGGGCGAGGCGGGGAATGCCCTCGGGGGGTCGGACGTGCCCGAGGTGATGCGGCGGGGTTCGGGCGAGCCGGAGAATGCCCTCGGGGGGTCGGACGGTTTTAGTGTTGATGCAGGTTTACCGCCTTCTATTGGGTATCCCTGATATCGATACCCGACAGTAGCCCCCGAGCCTGTGGAGGAGTGAGGTGCTCCTTCAGAGGCTTGAGCGCACGTGGTAACCTTCGGGCAACTTTGTCCGGTGGGTGCGCACGAGAGCACCCACCGGGTGTAGCCCCCGAGGCCTTGGAGGGGTGTGGTACCCCTTCAAGGGCTTGACTCTAGTGGTGCGGCTCTAGTTGACACTGCCCTTGGGTGTGGTTTCTTTGTGCGTGACCGTTCGTTGGGTCGGGGTGCGAGTGTAGCCCCCGAGCTCCTGCTCGTTGCAGGGGTCCGACGGGCGGCCTCTCGACTTTAAGATCGTCATCCCTCGCGCGTTCCTTCGCGGAACGGAGGGGGTGAGCCGTGCCACGCTGTCCTCGTTGGACGAACCATGGCGCTCATGGAGCTTTTAACGGGTTCGTTTGAGTGGAGGCCTAGCCCCCCTTCGCGGGGTTCCGGCTCGTGGTCAAGCTGGTGACGCACTCCAGATTCCCGATGGTTGATTCGTATAGTTCTCGGGACCGTTCGACCGGTCCGAGGGCTCGATGCCTTCCATCGGGGAATACCACGAATCAGTTACCAATCGAGACTCAAACATGGGTCAGGATGCCCTCGGTGCTTCGCGCACTAGGGTACTGGCCGCTAGTGTGCTCATCCCTTGCCATCCCTGACTCTAAGTGCGTTGAGGCGGCTGTCGAGCCCCCCGAGGGGCCAGCCTTCGAACCCCTGGACCGTAAATGGGTCGTAGGAGTGTATACAGCTCCGTATCCCGTTTGTGCCTGCCGAGGCCCATGGCCAGCCCATGGAGGTGGGGTGCGCCCGAGCCCTCTCGTGGCGGTGGGATAACGGCAGGCACGGTATGCGAGGCGTGCTGCGCGGTGACAGGATGGTTTTGCAGGAGGCGTGCGCACGATTATCGAAAAATGCGGGAGGGGGCGACGGGACGTACCAAGAGCCGCATTAAACGCGGGTGGGCTGGCCCTGAGTCACTCTGCCTTCTTTTTTAATGCGGCGGTTTCCTTTCCTCCTGTACGCCCTCGCCATTTGCCTTCCCTACCTTCGGGTTCTTCGTCTGCCGGAGCAGGAAAGAAAGAGAGAGAAAAGCTCATCCCACCGTCGCCACCATCTCGTCCAGGCGGCGCACTCGCTGCATCAGGGGCAGCACCATCCGCTCATGGAACGCGGCGATGACACTGGCCCCGGTGACACCGTGGTTCACTAGGCGCTTAACCGCTTGGAGGAGGGTGTCGATCTTCTTCTTCTCGGTGGCAACGGGCCCATAGCCCCAGTGCTCCGGCACCTCCTTGAAGTAGCGGCCGGTGAACGCAGGGAGTGGCGCGTCAGCGTCGCTCCGGAGGTAGAACCACTTCTGATGCCACCCCTTGTTGGACGACGTCCCCCTTCATGGAGACATATCCGTCCATCCGAGCCTGACGGAGCCCAAGGGTGCAGCCTCCAATGTACACCGGCACCGTCGACCCCTTCTTCACCGTCTTCAGAAAGATGGTGGCCGAGAAGAAATATTTCCAAAGGGCGAAGTTGGGCCCGATGCCCAAGAATCCCTCGCACAAGGCCACAAACACCGCCGCCTGGAGGATCGAGTTGGGATCGAGATGCTGCAGCTCGATCCCGTAGTAATGAAGGAGCCCGCGGAAGAATTTGCTCACCGGCGTCCTGAACCCCCGCTCATGAAAATGAGCGAAGGATACAACGTAGCCAGGCGGGGGGGGGGGGGGGGGGGGTCGGCCAGTCTTCGTCGCCGGGGACCCTCCACTCTGGCTGCGCCGCGCCGGCGGTGAGAGGACGGAGTAGCCCCCTCCCGACAAGCTCCATCGCCTCCTTAGTGGTGAAGGACGAACACGGTCACGGATCCATTGGGGACCCTATGACGGGGATGGTGGCGACGGTGGGATGAGCTTTTCTCTCTCTTTCTTTCCTGCTCCGGCAGACGAAGAACCCGAAGGTAGGGAAGGCAAATGGCGAGGGCGTACAGGAGGAAAGGAAACCGCCGCATTAAAAAAGAAGGCAGAGTGACTCAGGGCCAGCCCACCCGCGTTTAATGCGGCTCTTGGTACGTCCCGTCGCCCCCTCCCGCATTTTTCGATAATCGTGCGCACGCCTCCTGCAAAACCATCCTGTCACCGCGCAGCACGCCTCGCATACCGTGCCTGCCGTTATCCCACCGCCACGAGAGGGCTCGGGCGCACCCCACCTCCATGGGCTGGCCATGGGCCTCGGCAGGCACAAACGGGATACGGAGCTGTATACACTCCTACGACCCATTTACGGTCCAGGGGTTCGAAGGCTGGCCCCTCGGGGGGCTCGACAGCCGCCTCAACGCACTTAGAGTCAGGGATGGCAAGGGATGAGCACACTAGCGGCCAGTACCCTAGTGCGCGAAGCACCGAGGGCATCCTGACCCATGTTTGAGTCTCGATTGGTAACTGATTCGTGGTATTCCCCGATGGAAGGCATCGAGCCCTCGGACCGGTCGAACGGTCCCGAGAACTATACGAATCAACCATCGGGAATCTGGAGTGCGTCACCAGCTTGACCACGAGCCGGAACCCCGCGAAGGGGGGCTAGGCCTCCACTCAAACGAACCCGTTAAAAGCTCCATGAGCGCCATGGTTCGTCCAACGAGGACAGCGTGGCACGGCTCACCCCCTCCGTTCCGCGAAGGAACGCGCGAGGGATGACGATCTTAAAGTCGAGAGGCCGCCCGTCGGACCCCTGCAACGAGCAGGAGCTCGGGGGCTACACTCGCACCCCGACCCAACGAACGGTCACGCACAAAGAAACCACACCCAAGGGCAGTGTCAACTAGAGCCGCACCACTAGAGTCAAGCCCTTGAAGGGGTACCACACCCCTCCAAGGCCTCGGGGGCTACACCCGGTGGGTGCTCTCGTGCGCACCCACCGGACAAAGTTGCCCGAAGGTTACCACGTGCGCTCAAGCCTCTGAAGGAGCACCTCACTCCTCCACAGGCTCGGGGGCTACTGTCGGGTATCGATATCAGGGATACCCAATAGAAGGCGGTAAACCTGCATCAACACTAAAACCGTCCGACCCCCCGAGGGCATTCTCCGGCTCGCCCGAACCCCCGCCGCATCACCTCGGGCACGTCCGACCCCCCGAGGGCATTCCCCGCCTCGCCCGACCCCTGTCGCGACAGCCCAGTACGCCCGACCCCTCTCGGAAAACTTCCGCTTCGCCCGAGGGCCACGACTAGCCCTCGGGCGCAGGGGAGAAGGCCATCTAGGCCCCGCTGCGCCATCCGCTCCCATAAATGGGATGGGCACGTCTCGGCTCGGCGTACGGGGGCATGGGAACCACGGTACGGTACGATATGACTTCGGTCATTTCAGCCACGACCCAGTTTCCACACATCTGCAGTGACAGGGAAGGCATCCACTGTGCTGTCTAATCCCCTCTCTACACGAATCCAGGCGCACGCACCGCCCGTCCCCGGCAGTACAAGGGTACATAAGTCAACCTGACCACAGCATGTTGCGCTAGTGGACGGAGAGGCCATGACTCGACGGTCATGATGTCCTTGTGCTACAGGGTCGGTCACCTACCCCGAATAAGGAGGACTGCGTACGCCCACAGACATTTTTTGTTTTTCCCTTTCTTCCTTTTCGCTCTTTTTACTTCTACTTTTACCGCAAAATGTAACCCGAGCCCTCCCCTTTCAAGCTATAAAAAGGGGAGGCAGGGTCCTCAGAAAAAGGGGGACAACACATCTGAACACACGCACACACAAGGAGCACTTCAACTCCACTTCACCACTGAACCTTCAAACACAAAAAAACACCAGAGACCTGGGATCTGTTCTCTCTCTCGATTGCTTGTAACCCCTACTGCAAGCACCTTGGCGAAGAGTAACACGAGTGGTACTCACTGGACGTAGGGACGTTCGTCCTGAACCAGTATACATCGTTGTGTCCACTTTGCGCAACCATCCGGGTCTAGACGCGCAGAAACAAATTAACTAGCCGGTTCGTCTAGAGCGCCGTTCTAGACGCCGACACTTGGAGGCTCTGACCGACGATACTTTGCTTCTGCTTGTCTCAGTCAACCGGCCCTTAGTTATATCCCCTAATGGTTAGCTCACGCTAACAAACTTGCTAACCAATCTCCTATTCTTAGGGCCACTTTGGTAGAGCTTCACCTCTTGATTCTGGAGCTTCACTCCTTGATTCTCCGAAGGAGTGATTCTGATGGGGAGCAAAGTGGGGAGCAGGTGAAAATCAATTCTAAAATGATTCCTGTGGCAAATGAATGGGGAGCAGCAAATGAATAGAGAGCAGCAAGAAGCAGTAGAGAGCGGGTTTTTTTACTCCCAGCTCATAGCATAAATAGAGAAGTGATTTTCATCAGCTTTCCACCAGAATCCAGTTGCATTTTAGGTGTTTGACAGAGCTCCACGGAAGTTGAGAGTGAAGCTGGGGCTAGGAACTATGCCAAAGGGGCCCTTACTCTTTAGATCCTAACTTGTAGCAGAAGCTCCCCTAACTGATAACTACAGCCCAGAATTGGCCACTAGAGGCTGTTGGTGCCTTCTTCTTCTTCCTAGTGTACTGCTTTCCAATGAAAAGTTTACACAACAATTATATATATACAATATGAAGCCAAGGAACGTGCCAGCTTCTGTACAGCTCAAGCTACACATGTGCCTGAAAGAACCACAGAACAAAACGGAAGAAAAAAGCCTTCCGTTTGCTCTGAACTCTGAAGCATATGCAACAGCCTCCTATATATAAATGCATGACTACTACGACTACGAACCACTACTCTTACAGCGTCACTCAACTTGCACACTATCATCTGCAATGACAACGTCGACAGACCGTCCAGACATCACAATGTTGCTGGCAAGGCTCCCTTTGAGCTGCTCGACGCTCTGCCCCAGGACGATCCTGCAGGTGCTCCAGTCGTCAGCCGCTACATCAACTCCCATGTAGGTCAAGTGGTCAGAAGCACTCCAGAGCAGCACAAACACGCTCCTGGAAAGAGCAAAGGAAAAACAGAGCACCCTATGATGTATAAGAATAAGTGTTGAGCTTGGCAGCGACAAATTGAAGAAGCTACCAGTTCTGACTTGCAACTGGCGCCCACCTGCAACAATTTGGGTCTTCACCACTGCCATCGCAGACTTGATAGGTCGTGTTGCCATCGACTTCATGTTCCCACACCTAATAAACACATGTAAAGAGTTTAGAATGACGTTGCAAAGATGTGTATGTTTTCATCAGTAAGAAAACACTTCAGAAATTAGCTCAGGTAAGATTCAAGACAAAATAGCACATGGTGCAGGTTCTTCAAGTGGGCTCAACAGCGTGACAAATTAATCAACTCAGAAACAGAGAATGACAGTTTGCAACAATTCGTTCAAGAACTGAAAGACTAGTTACGTTTTCATTGTGTTTACATATTATGAGGATGCTCATATCATTTCGGAAGCAATTGGTGCACTCAAATCCACATGCTGCCAAGCAAATTCTCTCATTGATGTGCTTATCTT
>JAHUYU010003074.1:0-20105 GCA_030439765.1 Tripidium arundinaceum | reverse complement strand
GCCCTAGGCTGTCGTCAGGCTTGACTGGAGTGTTCTTACACTGTGGGAAGGCGGGCGGAGATCGTGTCCTAACCCCCGCACAGGGAGAGAGGCAGGCGGCACAGTGGTCGCTTCTCCCTGTTGATGTGGAGATGTGGCCACCGAGTTATGCCCGAAAATGACCGAGGTCACATCATATCGTACCGGGGCCCAGACGCACAAAGACAAAATCACTAGCCGGTCCGTCTAGAGCGCCATTCTAGACACCGACACCAGGTGTTAGCCACCGTGGCTGGTCAGCTGGCATCTCTAGTCCCTCGGTCCAAGCCCAGCATCCGTCCTTCACCACTCCCGGTCCATCGGCACGAACCCTCATGACCTTCACCTTCACCGTCGACTACTGCCTCCGGGCTCTTGAGCTGCGCACCACAAGCCAAGAGATATGTTGCACAACCTAACTCACGCCATGGTTAGTTCAACAACATAACCTGAAGCGCTACACTCGTTGACAATTACTCATCACACAATGAGCCACAAGGGCACATATCAATCTTGTGTTCACAATCTCCCCCTTGATGAGTGCATTGTCAACACCAACACACAATAGCTAAGCAAAAGAATCAAAAGAACAGGAAGAAAAAGAGAACTTACCCAAATGACCAAAAGCCAATGAAAAGCCAAAACGGGGTCATTTGAAATGAGCAAAACTTGATCCCCAAAGACATGGGCAACAGCTCAACGCAACCAAGTAAAACATAGTTAGCCCTCAAGAAGAGGCAGAAAGGGCTCAACACCACTAGCAAAGCTCGAAAAACTACTAGTCCCTCCAGAAGAGGCAAAGGCTGAACACAACTAGCAAAGCAAATGTGCAACTCCCCTGAACAAATGCAGTGTCCCAAATGAATGCATGCACACAACTCTCTTTTAAGTGAATTTGTGTGTCACTCTCCCCCTTGTTGGCACATGCACACATCAAGCCCAAAACTAGAACTCCCCCTCAAAAGATGCTATGGATGCACATGAATGCAGAAGCTTCTGGAGTATAGCAATCAGAAGGAAAAGATGCTCTAACTGGTGCTATTATGTGAGTATAGCAACATACACAAGTGCTAGCAAATGCTCAAACTGATCAAGTGAAATGAAATATGAATGATAAGCATTTTTTAGCAGTTTGAAGCATATAAAGTGGAGGTTCACCACTAAAAGTAGCACATAGTAAATATAAGCAAGAAATCAACCTGGTGCTAACAAATATATACAAGGTGAACTACCCCAAGCATCGGTCACACATCATGTCAAAGACGAACCTAACACTTGTGTTTGATCAAATTTATTAAGATTTTGCAAATTTGAATTTATCACAAGTATTAGTCAAACATGTGTGTGCGAGAGGTTGTAAGTACTGTCAAGCCTAACTTTTCAACCATGCGGAGCCTATGTCATATGACAATCAGGAGCTCAAGGCAATGGTTTCGGTCATCCACTACAAGGCTTAGGTTAATCCTAAGTGCAATAGGAAGAAGTCCCGATACCCTGAGGTGGGACAGTACATACCCATCTCGATCTTTTCTCATCACTTAGCTTGGATTTCAAATTTTAGCACAAGAGTGTCGGAGTTGTCCAAGCAAGTGAATGACTCAAAGCAAGAGACATAGCAACCAAGCATATACATGATATCAATAGGGATTTCAACACATCCTACACATGCTAGTTTCCAATCTCAGCGGTGAACACATTTTCATGTTTCAACATTCGGTAATTATGTTCACAAGTTGTAGAAACAAGCTTAGCTCATAACATGTATTGGGTGATCAAAGAGAGCCTAAGCTGTAAGCACTATCATGTATGCACAGAACATACCAAAGAGAGCATAGTTTCATTCTGATATCTATAATCATGAAGCTCAAATATGCTTTATCAAACATGATGCTATGCAATGCAAATATGATACAATGCCAAAACAAAAACTAAATTACAAACACAAAAGCCAAACACTGCTATACAAGATCCAAAGCTTCCCTCCTCTATAATGGGAAGCACACCCCTAGTTCCCCTCGTAGCCGAGCAAAGGTTGCTTGATCTAGGGGTTTTGTGAGGATATCGACAAGCTGTTTGGAGGTGTCTACGTGGCAAAGATCAATATCCCCTTTCTCATAGTGGTTGCGTAGGAAATAAAAGTAGATATCAATGTGCTTGGTTTTGGAATGTAGGACTAGGTTCTTTGCCACACTTATAGCACTAGTACTATCACAAAGAAGTGGGACTCTCTCGAAGCTCAACCCAAAGTCTCTCAAGGTGTAAATCATCCAAAGCAACTGGGAGCAACAGTTAGCAGCAGCAACATATTCGGCTTCTGTGGTTGATTGGGCTACACTAGTTTGCTTGCGAGAGGACCAAGAGACCAGAGAAGACCCCAAGAATTGACAAGTACCAGAAGTTGACTTGCGATCCAAACAACACCAGGCAAAATCCACATCAAAATAACCACAAAGCAAAAGGGTCAAAGAAGAGGAATACCACAAACCGAACTTGGGAGTGAAATGAAGGTACCTCATGATCCTTTTGACCGCCTGCTTGTGGGAAGTGCGCGGTGAATCTTGAGATCGAGCGCACAGACATACTACAAATTGTATGTCTGGCCTCATCGCCGTCAGGTACAGGAGCAAGCCGATCATGCTCCTGTACTCCTTCTGGTCCACCGGCTCGCAGTCCTCATCGACATCCAACGTCGTCGTGGCTGACATGGGCATCGAAAGATGGCCTCGCCCATGTCGAACTTCTTCAAGACGTCCTTCGTGTACTTGCCTTGATGCACGAACATCCCGTCCCGAGTCTGCTTGATTTGCAACACAAGGAAGAAGTTGAGTTCTCCTACCATGTGTTGGCATTTCTTAACGTCATTACCAAGATAGATATACGAACCATCCTAGGTAATGGCGCTAGAAATACTTAATGATATTTATTAACATCATCACTATGAATGTAGCATTTCAACCATTCATAGATAATAATGCTAACAAATACACTGATAGTTCAGGCTCAATCCGCAAGCGCACAGATCTATCATTATAGCATTTCACCTAGAGTATTCCAGGTATCGCTATTTATATTTTCCCATGGGAAGGCAATAGCTAATCATGGATATTGGATAGCTCAATGTTAATAATATAGCATAATAATCAATTGTTCATCAGGGGTAAATGAAATATTGATAAATTGGGGATAGTGAAGTTTCACACAGGCATATATGAGCATCTCTATCGGGGGTAAAGAAAGATAATTGAATAAAAGAATAAAGAATAAAAGAATATCCTAACTAGAACAATCTATTACAGTTATTGTCAAGAATTCTAGCAAGTCATACAATTAATATAAACATGGTTAGATTAACATCTAGATGGATCAGAAGAATGCCTAAGGTCTGGTCTGCCAGCTCCCCGCATCGCTTTAGACTCCTACACCATACCCGAACGTGGGGGAATACGAGGGACGGACAGGGCTGTCACCACCTGCCGCATACCCCACTACCGTGGAGTACAAACTGCAATTACCCGTTCCTTTGTATCCAAGTACCATACTTGCATACACGAAAACCACATATGTCCCCCTAGGTCCCCGACCCTACGGATCGACAGGCACAGAACATATGCGAGCCCGAAGACTTGGTAAACCACCTTCTAGACATTAGTCTAAACATAATTACACTAATTATATGTTTAGTTAAGATGAAAGTTCTAATTATCATGATCAACATACTTGAACTAAGAACTAGTTCTAATACGAAGAACATGAATGAAGAACTTAGCTCTAATTCAAGAACAATACTATAAATATAAGTAGAGAACAAGAACAAGATGGAACTAGAATTAGATTTATTCATACCAAGAACAGCCAAAATGTTCTTCTCCTCTTTACAACTTGAAGCTTTGCTCTAGATCTAAACTACAACTAAAAGGATAAACTAAAACTAGAGAGCTCTGGAGTTGTATTGTCTGATAATGTAACTTGTGTGAAAAACTTGTGTGGAACTTTATTTACAGAGGAGAACATGGCTGCATTATATAGTACCTAGAGGTCGGTTCGTGGACGAATATTCTTGGTAACCCATGGAACCACCTTTAGCACCGCCATAGGAACCGACATGCGAAAGATAGGCCCAAGATGCGCCACCAGGGGGGCGGCCGCACCAGGGGGTCGGCCGCACCCTGGCTGCCGCCTCTCACCACCGACTTTGTCTGGTGGGCTTCCTGATGGGTCTGGATCACTTCTATGTTGGGTATTGGCCCCGGTTCGTGTCGTGATTTGGCCTTCTTTACATTCTTCAACTTGGGCTGCGCGAATACGCTTTGTTGATTGCGCATTTTCCCGAGTTTTACACTAATTCCACACTTAAGTCCTGCAAAACAGTAATCTTCCAATACATGTGGAACTAGGTGATAGTACTAGTGCTATAAGTGTGGCAAAGAACCTAGTCCTACATTCCAAAACCAAGCACATTGATATCTACTTTTATTTCCTACGCAACCACTATGAGAAAGGGGATATTGATCTTTGCCACGTAGACACCTCCAAACAGCTTGTCGATATCCTCACAAAACCCCTAGATCAAGCAACCTTTGCTCGGCTACGAGGGGAACTAGGGGTGTGCTTCCCATTATAGAGGAGGGAAGCTTTGGATCTTGTATAGCAGTGTTTGGCTTTTGTGTTTGTAATTTAGTTTTTGTTTTGGCATTGTATCATATTTGCATTGCATAGCATCATGTTTGATAAAGCATATTTTGAGCTTCATGATTATAGATATCAGAATGAAACTATGCTCTCTTTGGTATGTTCTGTGCATACATGATAGTGCTTACAGCTTAGGCTCTCTTTGATCACCCAATACATGTTATGAGCTAAGCTTGTTTCTACAACTTGTGAACATAATTACCGAATGTTGAAACATGAAAATGTGTTCACCGCTGAGATTGGAAACTAGCATGTGTAGGATGTGTTGAAATCCCTATTGATATCATGTATATGCTTGGTTGCTATGTCTCTTGCTTTGAGTCATTCACTTGCTTGGACAACTCCGACACTCTTGTGCTAAAATTTGAAATCCAAGCTAAGTGATGAGAAAAGATCGAGATGGGTATGTACTGTCCCACCTCAGGGTATCGGGACTTCTTCCTATTGCACTTAGGATTAACCTAAGCCTTGTAGTGGATGACCGAAACCATTGCCTTGAGCTCCTGATTGTCATATGACATAGGCTCCGCATGGTTGAAAAGTTAGGCTTGACAGTACTTACAACCTCTCGCACACACATGTTTGACTAATACTTGTGATAAATTCAAATTTGCAAAATCTTAATAAATTTGATCAAACACAAGTGTTAGGTTCGTCTTTGACATGATGTGTGACCGATGCTTGGGGTAGTTCACCTTGTATATATTTGTTAGCACCAGGTTGATTTCTTGCTTATATTTACTATGTGCTACTTTAGTGGTGAACCTCCACTTTATATGCTTCAAACTGCTAAAAAATGCTTATCATTCATATTTCATTTCACTTGATCAGTTTGAGCATTTGCTAGCACTTGTGTATGTTGCTATACTCACATAATAGCACCAGTTAGAGCATCTTTTCCTTCTGATTGCTATACTCCAGAAGCTTCTGCATTCATGTGCATCCATAGCATCTTTTGAGGGGGAGTTCTAGTTTTGGGCTTGATGTGTGCATGTGCCAACAAGGGGGAGAGTGACACACAAATTCACTTAAAAGAGAGTTGTGTGCATGCATTCATTTGGGACACTGCATTTGTTCAGGGGAGTTGCACATTTGCTTTGCTAGTTGTGTTCAGCCTTTGCCTCTTCTGGAGGGACTAGTAGTTTTTCGAGCTTTGCTAGTGGTGTTGAGCCCTTTCTGCCTCTTCTTGAGGGCTAACTATGTTTTACTTGGTTGCGTTGAGCTGTTGCCCATGTCTTTGGGGATCAAGTTTTGCTCATTTCAAATGACCCCGTTTTGGCTTTTCATTGGCTTTTGGTCATTTGGGTAAGTTCTCTTTTTCTTCCTGTTCTTTTGATTCTTTTGCTTAGCTATTGTGTGTTGGTGTTGACAATGCACTCATCAAGGGGGAGATTGTGAACACAAGATTGATATGTGCCCTTGTGGCTCATTGTGTGATGAGTAATTGTCAACGAGTGTAGCGCTTCAGGTTATGTTGTTGAACTAACCATGGCGTGAGTTAGGTTGTGCAACATATCTCTTGGCTTGTGGTGCGCAGCTCAAGAGCCCGGAGGCAGAAAGGGCTCAACACCACTAGCAAAGCTCGAAAAACTACTAGTCCCTCCAGAAGAGGCAAAGGCTGAACACAACTAGCAAAGCAAATGTGCAACTCCCCTGAACAAATGCAGTGTCCCAAATGAATGCATGCACACAACTCTCTTTTAAGTGAATTTGTGTGTCACTCTCCCCCTTGTTGGCACATGCACACATCAAGCCCAAAACTAGAACTCCCCCTCAAAAGATGCTATGGATGCACATGAATGCAGAAGCTTCTGGAGTATAGCAATCAGAAGGAAAAGATGCTCTAACTGGTGCTATTATGTGAGTATAGCAACATACACAAGTGCTAGCAAATGCTCAAACTGATCAAGTGAAATGAAATATGAATGATAAGCATTTTTTAGCAGTTTGAAGCATATAAAGTGGAGGTTCACCACTAAAAGTAGCACATAGTAAATATAAGCAAGAAATCAACCTGGTGCTAACAAATATATACAAGGTGAACTACCCCAAGCATCGGTCACACATCATGTCAAAGACGAACCTAACACTTGTGTTTGATCAAATTTATTAAGATTTTGCAAATTTGAATTTATCACAAGTATTAGTCAAACATGTGTGTGCGAGAGGTTGTAAGTACTGTCAAGCCTAACTTTTCAACCATGCGGAGCCTATGTCATATGACAATCAGGAGCTCAAGGCAATGGTTTCGGTCATCCACTACAAGGCTTAGGTTAATCCTAAGTGCAATAGGAAGAAGTCCCGATACCCTGAGGTGGGACAGTACATACCCATCTCGATCTTTTCTCATCACTTAGCTTGGATTTCAAATTTTAGCACAAGAGTGTCGGAGTTGTCCAAGCAAGTGAATGACTCAAAGCAAGAGACATAGCAACCAAGCATATACATGATATCAATAGGGATTTCAACACATCCTACACATGCTAGTTTCCAATCTCAGCGGTGAACACATTTTCATGTTTCAACATTCGGTAATTATGTTCACAAGTTGTAGAAACAAGCTTAGCTCATAACATGTATTGGGTGATCAAAGAGAGCCTAAGCTGTAAGCACTATCATGTATGCACAGAACATACCAAAGAGAGCATAGTTTCATTCTGATATCTATAATCATGAAGCTCAAAATATGCTTTATCAAACATGATGCTATGCAATGCAAATATGATACAATGCCAAAACAAAAACTAAATTACAAACACAAAAGCCAAACACTGCTATACAAGATCCAAAGCTTCCCTCCTCTATAATGGGAAGCACACCCCTAGTTCCCCTCGTAGCCGAGCAAAGGTTGCTTGATCTAGGGGTTTTGTGAGGATATCGACAAGCTGTTTGGAGGTGTCTACGTGGCAAAGATCAATATCCCCTTTCTCATAGTGGTTGCGTAGGAAATAAAAGTAGATATCAATGTGCTTGGTTTTGGAATGTAGGACTAGGTTCTTTGCCACACTTATAGCACTAGTACTATCACCTAGTTCCACATGTATTGGAAGATTACTGTTTTGCAGGACTTAAGTGTGGAATTAGTGTAAAACTCGGGAAAATGCGCAATCAACAAAGCGTATTCGCGCAGCCCAAGTTGAAGAATGTAAAGAAGGCCAAATCACGACACGAACCGGGGCCAATACCCAACATAGAAGTGATCCAGACCCATCAGGAAGCCCACCAGACAAAGTCGGTGGTGAGAGGCGGCAGCCAGGGTGCGGCCGACCCCCTGGTGCGGCCGCCCCCCTGGTGGCGCATCTTGGGCCTATCTTTCGCATGTCGGTTCCTATGGCGGTGCTAAAGGTGGTTCCATGGGTTACCAAGAATATTCGTCCACGAACCGACCTCTAGGTACTATATAATGCAGCCATGTTCTCCTCTGTAAATAAAGTTCCACACAAGTTTTTCACACAAGTTACATTATCAGACAATACAACTCCAGAGCTCTCTAGTTTTAGTTTATCCTTTTAGTTGTAGTTTAGATCTAGAGCAAAGCTTCAAGTTGTAAAGAGGAGAAGAACATTTTGGCTGTTCTTGGTATGAATAAATCTAATTCTAGTTCCATCTTGTTCTTGTTCTCTACTTATATTTATAGTATTGTTCTTGAATTAGAGCTAAGTTCTTCATTCATGTTCTTCGTATTAGAACTAGTTCTTAGTTCAAGTATGTTGATCATGATAATTAGAACTTTCATCTTAACTAAACATATAATTAGTGTAATTATGTTTAGACTAATGTCTAGAAGGTGGTTTACCAAGTCTTCGGGCTCGCATATGTTCTGTGCCTGTCGATCCGTAGGGTCGGGGACCTAGGGGGACATATGTGGTTTTCGTGTATGCAAGTATGGTACTTGGATACAAAGGAACGGGTAATTGCAGTTTGTACTCCACGGTAGTGGGGTATGCGGCAGGTGGTGACAGCCCTGTCCGTCCCTCGTATTCCCCCACGTTCGGGTATGGTGTAGGAGTCTAAAGCGATGCGGGGAGCTGGCAGACCAGACCTTAGGCATTCTTCTGATCCATCTAGATGTTAATCTAACCATGTTTATATTAATTGTATGACTTGCTAGAATTCTTGACAATAACTGTAATAGATTGTTCTAGTTAGGATATTCTTTTATTCTTTATTCTTTTATTCAATTATCTTTCTTTACCCCCGATAGAGATGCTCATATATGCCTGTGTGAAACTTCACTATCCCCAATTTATCAATATTTCATTTACCCCTGATGAACAATTGATTATTATGCTATATTATTAACATTGAGCTATCCAATATCCATGATTAGCTATTGCCTTCCCATGGGAAAATATAAATAGCGATACCTGGAATACTCTAGGTGAAATGCTATAATGATAGATCTGTGCGCTTGCGGATTGAGCCTGAACTATCAGTGTATTTGTTAGCATTATTATCTATGAATGGTTGAAATGCTACATTCATAGTGATGATGTTAATAAATATCATTAAGTATTTCTAGCGCCATTACCTAGGATGGTTCGTATATCTATCTTGGTAATGACGTTAAGAAATGCCAACACATGGTAGGAGAACTCAACTTCTTCCTTGTGTTGCAAATCAAGCAGACTCGGGACGGGATGTTCGTGCATCAAGGCAAGTACACGAAGGACGTCTTGAAGAAGTTCGACATGGGCGAGGCCATCTTTCGATGCCCATGTCAGCCACGACGACGTTGGATGTCGATGAGGACTGCGAGCCGGTGGACCAGAAGGAGTACAGGAGCATGATCGGCTTGCTCCTGTACCTGACGGCGATGAGGCCAGACATACAATTTGTAGTATGTCTGTGCGCTCGATCTCAAGATTCACCGCGCACTTCCCACAAGCAGGCGGTCAAAAGGATCATGAGGTACCTTCATTTCACTCCCAAGTTCGGTTTGTGGTATTCCTCTTCTTTGACCCTTTTGCTTTGTGGTTATTTTGATGTGGATTTTGCCTGGTGTTGTTTGGATCGCAAGTCAACTTCTGGTACTTGTCAATTCTTGGGGTCTTCTCTGGTCTCTTGGTCCTCTCGCAAGCAAACTAGTGTAGCCCAATCAACCACAGAAGCCGAATATGTTGCTGCTGCTAACTGTTGCTCCCAGTTGCTTTGGATGATTTACACCTTGAGAGACTTTGGGTTGAGCTTCGAGAGAGTCCCACTTCTTTGTGATAGTACTAGTGCTATAAGTGTGGCAAAGAACCTAGTCCTACATTCCAAAACCAAGCACATTGATATCTACTTTTATTTCCTACGCAACCACTATGAGAAAGGGGATATTGATCTTTGCCACGTAGACACCTCCAAACAGCTTGTCGATATCCTCACAAAACCCCTAGATCAAGCAACCTTTGCTCGGCTACGAGGGGAACTAGGGGTGTGCTTCCCATTATAGAGGAGGGAAGCTTTGGATCTTGTATAGCAGTGTTTGGCTTTTGTGTTTGTAATTTAGTTTTTGTTTTGGCATTGTATCATATTTGCATTGCATAGCATCATGTTTGATAAAGCATATTTTGAGCTTCATGATTATAGATATCAGAATGAAACTATGCTCTCTTTGGTATGTTCTGTGCATACATGATAGTGCTTACAGCTTAGGCTCTCTTTGATCACCCAATACATGTTATGAGCTAAGCTTGTTTCTACAACTTGTGAACATAATTACCGAATGTTGAAACATGAAAATGTGTTCACCGCTGAGATTGGAAACTAGCATGTGTAGGATGTGTTGAAATCCCTATTGATATCATGTATATGCTTGGTTGCTATGTCTCTTGCTTTGAGTCATTCACTTGCTTGGACAACTCCGACACTCTTGTGCTAAAATTTGAAATCCAAGCTAAGTGATGAGAAAAGATCGAGATGGGTATGTACTGTCCCACCTCAGGGTATCGGGACTTCTTCCTATTGCACTTAGGATTAACCTAAGCCTTGTAGTGGATGACCGAAACCATTGCCTTGAGCTCCTGATTGTCATATGACATAGGCTCCGCATGGTTGAAAAGTTAGGCTTGACAGTACTTACAACCTCTCGCACACACATGTTTGACTAATACTTGTGATAAATTCAAATTTGCAAAATCTTAATAAATTTGATCAAACACAAGTGTTAGGTTCGTCTTTGACATGATGTGTGACCGATGCTTGGGGTAGTTCACCTTGTATATATTTGTTAGCACCAGGTTGATTTCTTGCTTATATTTACTATGTGCTACTTTTAGTGGTGAACCTCCACTTTATATGCTTCAAACTGCTAAAAAATGCTTATCATTCATATTTCATTTCACTTGATCAGTTTGAGCATTTGCTAGCACTTGTGTATGTTGCTATACTCACATAATAGCACCAGTTAGAGCATCTTTTCCTTCTGATTGCTATACTCCAGAAGCTTCTGCATTCATGTGCATCCATAGCATCTTTTGAGGGGGAGTTCTAGTTTTGGGCTTGATGTGTGCATGTGCCAACAAGGGGGAGAGTGACACACAAATTCACTTAAAAGAGAGTTGTGTGCATGCATTCATTTGGGACACTGCATTTGTTCAGGGGAGTTGCACATTTGCTTTGCTAGTTGTGTTCAGCCTTTGCCTCTTCTGGAGGGACTAGTAGTTTTTCGAGCTTTGCTAGTGGTGTTGAGCCCTTTCTGCCTCTTCTTGAGGGCTAACTATGTTTTACTTGGTTGCGTTGAGCTGTTGCCCATGTCTTTGGGGATCAAGTTTTGCTCATTTCAAATGACCCCGTTTTGGCTTTTCATTGGCTTTTGGTCATTTGGGTAAGTTCTCTTTTTCTTCCTGTTCTTTTGATTCTTTTGCTTAGCTATTGTGTGTTGGTGTTGACAATGCACTCATCAAGGGGGAGATTGTGAACACAAGATTGATATGTGCCCTTGTGGCTCATTGTGTGATGAGTAATTGTCAACGAGTGTAGCGCTTCAGGTTATGTTGTTGAACTAACCATGGCGTGAGTTAGGTTGTGCAACATATCTCTTGGCTTGTGGTGCGCAGCTCAAGAGCCCGGAGGCAGTAGTCGACGGTGAAGGTGAAGGTCATGAGGGTTCGTGCCGATGGACCGGGAGTGGTGAAGGACGGATGCTGGGCTTGGACCGAGGGACTAGAGATGCCAGCTGACCAGCCACGGTGGCTAACACCTGGTGTCGGTGTCTAGAATGGCGCTCTAGACGGACCGGCTAGTGATTTTGTCTTTGTGCGTCTGGGCCCGGATGGCTGTGCAAAGCGGACGCAAGGATGTACACTGGTTCGGGCAAAATATCCCTACGTCCAGTGGATGATGCTGCTCGTGTTACTCTGCACCAGGGTGCTTATAGCAGGGGTTACAAGCGATCGAGAGAGGGAGCGGATCCCAAGTCTCTGGTGTTTCTTGTGTTCGAAGGTTTCGGTAATGTAGTGGAGTTGGAATTGCTCCGTGTGAGTTGTCCTTGGTCTTTCTATTGAGGTCCATGCCCTTCCTTTTATAGTTTTAAGGAGAGAAATGGATTACAGTAAAAATCGACAAGGGATAGATAAAGACTTTAAAGCTGCGTCCTTCTTCCCTTGTTATCCGGGGTAGGCGGCCGCCCTTCGTGGTAAAGACGGTATGGCCGTCTAGTTGCTGCCTCCCCGTTTAATGGTGCCCTAGGCTGTCGTCAGGCTTGACTGGAGTGTTCTTACACTGTGGGAAGGCGGGCGGAGATCGTGTCCTAACCCCCGCACAGGGAGAGAGGCAGGCGGCACAGTGGTCGCTTCTCCCTGTTGATGTGGAGATGTGGCCACCGAGTTATGCCCGAAAATGACCGAGGTCACATCATATCGTACCGGGGCCCCCATGTTCTGCGTATGGGGACGACCCGTGTTTGTCCCATTTATGGGCGAGGGCGGCGCGGTTCGCCCCGGGCGCCCCCCTTTTTTCCCGCCCGAGGGTCGTCCGTGTCCCTCGAGCGAGGCGGAAGTCCTCCGAGCGCCCAAGGCGATGCTCGGGGGCTCGGGCGAGACTGAGATGCCCTCCCGGGGGTCGAATGCGCCCGAGGCGATACTCGGGGGCTCGGTCGAGATGGAGATGCCCTCCCGGGGGTCGGATGCGCCCGAGGCGATACTCGGGGGCTCGGGCGAGACGGAGATGCCCTCCCGGGGGTCGGATGCGCCCGAGTTTTGCCTTTGATTGGGTATCCCTGGTATTGATATCCGACAGTAGCCCCCGAGCCTGTAGAGGAGTAGGATACTTCTCTAGAGGCTTGAGGATGTATGTGTTCGGGTAGTTTTCCCTTTGATCTGGTTTTGGGAGGATATTAGTTTGGTGGGTGCGCACGAGCGCACCCGCCGGGTGTAGCCCCCGAGGCCTTGAAGGGGTGTAGTACCCCTTCAAGGGCTTAATTCGTGAGGCGTGATCCTTTGGTGCATGACCGTTCGTTAGGTCGGGGTGCGAGTATTGCCCCCGAGCCCCCGCTCGTTGCAGGGGTCCGATCGGGTGGCCTCTCGGCTTTTTGGGTCGTCCCTCGCACGTTTCTTCGAGAAACGGAGGGGGGTGAGCCGTGCCATGCTATCCTTGTTGGACGAACCATGGTGCTCGTTGAGCCGTTAACGGATTTGTTCGAGTGGAGGCCCGGCCCCCCTCCGCGGGTCAAGCTGGTGACGCACTCTAGATTCCCGATGGTTGATTCGTATAGTTCTCGGGACCGTTCGACCGGTCCGAGGGCTCGATGCCTTCCGTCGGGGAATACCACGAATCAGTTCCAATCGAGACTCAAACATGGGTCGAGATGCCCTCGGCGCTTCGCGCTGCAGGGTACTGGCCGCTAGTGTGCCCATCCCTTGCCATCCCTGACTCCAAGTGCCCTAAGGCGGCTGTCGAACCCCCCGAGGGGCCAGCCTTCGAACCTCTAGACCGTAAATGGGCCATGGAGCGTGTACAGCTCCGTATCCCGTTTGCCCCCGGCGAGGCCCGCAGTCGGCCTGTTGAGGTGGGATGCGCCCGAGCCCTCTTGTGATGATGGGATAACTGCAGGCGCGTCACGCGAGGCGTGTTGTGCGGTGGTGTGACGATTTGCAGGAGACGTGCGCACGGTTGCCAAAAAATACGGGATGAGGCGACGGGACATACCAGGAGCCACATTGAATGCGGGAGATTTGATTTTGGATCGTTTGCCTTCCCTTTAAATGTGGTGGTTTCTCCTTCCCTTGTACGTCTTTTTGCATATGTCTCCCTTGCCCTCGCGTTCTCCGTTTTGCTGAAGCGAAAGAGAAACAGAGAGAGAAAAAGAGAGAGAGATTCATCCCACCGCTGCCACCAGTTCTTCCTCGATGGATCCGTGGCCACGTTCATTCTTCTCCAACAAGGAGGCGATGGAGCTCGTCGGGAGGGGGCTCCTCCACCCTCTTACCGCTGGAGCGGCTCAGCCGGAGTGGATGATTCCCGGCGATGAAGACTGGCCGACCCCCCCCCCCCCCCGCCCGGCTATGTCGTGTCCTTTGCTCATTTTCACGAGCGGGGGTTCGGGACGCCGGCGAGCAAGTTCTTCCACGGGCTCCTTCACTACTACGGGATCAAGCTGCAGCACCTCAACCCCAACTCCATCCTTCAGGCGGCGGTGTTCGTGGCCCTGTGCGAAGGATTCCTGGGAATCAAGCCCAACTTCGCCCTATGGAGGTACTTTTTCTCATCCACCGTCTTTCTAAAGATGGTGAAGAGGGGGTCGACGGTGCCGGTGTTCATCGGAGGCTGCATCCTCGGGCTTCGCCAGGCTCGGATGGATGGGTACGTCTCCATGAAGGGGACGTCGTCCAACAAGGGGTGGCACCAGAAGTGGTTCTACCTCCGAAGTGACGCCGACGTGCTGCTCCCTGAGTTCTCCGGCCGGTACTTCAAGGAGGCGCCTCACGAATTAAGCCCTTGAAGGGGTACTACACCCCTTCAAGGCCTCGGGGGCTACACCCGGCGGGTGCGCTCGTGCGCACCCACCAAACTAATATCCTCCCAAAACCAGATCAAAGGGAAAACTACCCGAACACATACATCCTCAAGCCTCTAGAGAAGTATCCTACTCCTCTACAGGCTCGGGGGCTACTGTCGGATATCAATACCAGGGATACCCAATCAAAGGCAAAACTCGGGCGCATCCGACCCCCGGGAGGGCATCTCCGTCTCGCCCGAGCCCCCGAGTATCGCCTCGGGCGCATCCGACCCCCGGGAGGGCATCTCCATCTCGACCGAGCCCCCGAGTATCGCCTCGGGCGCATTCGACCCCCGGGAGGGCATCTCAGTCTCGCCCGAGCCCCCGAGCATCGCCTTGGGCGCTCGGAGGACTTCCGCCTCGCTCGAGGGACACGGACGACCCTCGGGCGGGAAAAAAGGGGGGCGCCCGGGGCGAACCGCGCCGCCCTCGCCCATAAATGGGACAAACACGGGTCGTCCCCATACGCAGAACATGGGGGCCCCGGTACGATATGATGTGACCTCGGTCATTTTCGGGCATAACTCGGTGGCCACATCTCCACATCAACAGGGAGAAGCGACCACTGTGCCGCCTGCCTCTCTCCCTGTGCGGGGGTTAGGACACGATCTCCGCCCGCCTTCCCACAGTGTAAGAACACTCCAGTCAAGCCTGACGACAGCCTAGGGCACCATTAAACGGGGAGGCAGCAACTAGACGGCCATACCGTCTTTACCACGAAGGGCGGCCGCCTACCCCGGATAACAAGGGAAGAAGGACGCAGCTTTAAAGTCTTTATCTATCCCTTGTCGATTTTTACTGTAATCCATTTCTCTCCTTAAAACTATAAAAGGAAGGGCATGGACCTCAATAGAAAGACCAAGGACAACTCACACGGAGCATTCCAACTCCACTACATTACCGAAACCTTCGAACACAAGAAACACCAGAGACTTGGGATCCGCTCCCTCTCTCGATCGCTTGTAACCCCTGCTATAAGCACCCTGGTGCAGAGTAACACGAGCAGCATCATCCACTGGACGTAGGGATATTTTGCCCGAACCAGTGTACATCCTTGCGTCCGCTTTGCACAGCCATCCGGGCCCAGACGCACAAAGACAAAATCACTAGCCGGTCCGTCTAGAGCGCCATTCTAGACACCGACACCAGGTGTTAGCCACCGTGGCTGGTCAGCTGGCATCTCTAGTCCCTCGGTCCAAGCCCAGCATCCGTCCTTCACCACTCCCGGTCCATCGGCACGAACCCTCATGACCTTCACCTTCACCGTCGACTACTGCCTCCGGGCTCTTGAGCTGCGCACCACAAGCCAAGAGATATGTTGCACAACCTAACTCACGCCATGGTTAGTTCAACAACATAACCTGAAGCGCTACACTCGTTGACAATTACTCATCACACAATGAGCCACAAGGGCACATATCAATCTTGTGTTCACAATCTCCCCCTTGATGAGTGCATTGTCAACACCAACACACAATAGCTAAGCAAAAGAATCAAAAGAACAGGAAGAAAAAGAGAACTTACCCAAATGACCAAAAGCCAATGAAAAGCCAAAACGGGGTCATTTGAAATGAGCAAAACTTGATCCCCAAAGACATGGGCAACAGCTCAACGCAACCAAGTAAAACATAGTTAGCCCTCAAGAAGAGGCAGAAAGGGCTCAACACCACTAGCAAAGCTCGAAAAACTACTAGTCCCTCCAGAAGAGGCAAAGGCTGAACACAACTAGCAAAGCAAATGTGCAACTCCCCTGAACAAATGCAGTGTCCCAAATGAATGCATGCACACAACTCTCTTTTAAGTGAATTTGTGTGTCACTCTCCCCCTTGTTGGCACATGCACACATCAAGCCCAAAACTAGAACTCCCCCTCAAAAGATGCTATGGATGCACATGAATGCAGAAGCTTCTGGAGTATAGCAATCAGAAGGAAAAGATGCTCTAACTGGTGCTATTATGTGAGTATAGCAACATACACAAGTGCTAGCAAATGCTCAAACTGATCAAGTGAAATGAAATATGAATGATAAGCATTTTTTAGCAGTTTGAAGCATATAAAGTGGAGGTTCACCACTAAAAGTAGCACATAGTAAATATAAGCAAGAAATCAACCTGGTGCTAACAAATATATACAAGGTGAACTACCCCAAGCATCGGTCACACATCATGTCAAAGACGAACCTAACACTTGTGTTTGATCAAATTTATTAAGATTTTGCAAATTTGAATTTATCACAAGTATTAGTCAAACATGTGTGTGCGAGAGGTTGTAAGTACTGTCAAGCCTAACTTTTCAACCATGCGGAGCCTATGTCATATGACAATCAGGAGCTCAAGGCAATGGTTTCGGTCATCCACTACAAGGCTTAGGTTAATCCTAAGTGCAATAGGAAGAAGTCCCGATACCCTGAGGTGGGACAGTACATACCCATCTCGATCTTTTCTCATCACTTAGCTTGGATTTCAAATTTTAGCACAAGAGTGTCGGAGTTGTCCAAGCAAGTGAATGACTCAAAGCAAGAGACATAGCAACCAAGCATATACATGATATCAATAGGGATTTCAACACATCCTACACATGCTAGTTTCCAATCTCAGCGGTGAACACATTTTCATGTTTCAACATTCGGTAATTATGTTCACAAGTTGTAGAAACAAGCTTAGCTCATAACATGTATTGGGTGATCAAAGAGAGCCTAAGCTGTAAGCACTATCATGTATGCACAGAACATACCAAAGAGAGCATAGTTTCATTCTGATATCTATAATCATGAAGCTCAAAATATGCTTTATCAAACATGATGCTATGCAATGCAAATATGATACAATGCCAAAACAAAAACTAAATTACAAACACAAAAGCCAAACACTGCTATACAAGATCCAAAGCTTCCCTCCTCTATAATGGGAAGCACACCCCTAGTTCCCCTCGTAGCCGAGCAAAGGTTGCTTGATCTAGGGGTTTTGTGAGGATATCGACAAGCTGTTTGGAGGTGTCTACGTGGCAAAGATCAATATCCCCTTTCTCATAGTGGTTGCGTAGGAAATAAAAGTAGATATCAATGTGCTTGGTTTTGGAATGTAGGACTAGGTTCTTTGCCACACTTATAGCACTAGTACTATCACAAAGAAGTGGGACTCTCTCGAAGCTCAACCCAAAGTCTCTCAAGGTGTAAATCATCCAAAGCAACTGGGAGCAACAGTTAGCAGCAGCAACATATTCGGCTTCTGTGGTTGATTGGGCTACACTAGTTTGCTTGCGAGAGGACCAAGAGACCAGAGAAGACCCCAAGAATTGACAAGTACCAGAAGTTGACTTGCGATCCAAACAACACCAGGCAAAATCCACATCAAAATAACCACAAAGCAAAAGGGTCAAAGAAGAGGAATACCACAAACCGAACTTGGGAGTGAAATGAAGGTACCTCATGATCCTTTTGACCGCCTGCTTGTGGGAAGTGCGCGGTGAATCTTGAGATCGAGCGCACAGACATACTACAAATTGTATGTCTGGCCTCATCGCCGTCAGGTACAGGAGCAAGCCGATCATGCTCCTGTACTCCTTCTGGTCCACCGGCTCGCAGTCCTCATCGACATCCAACGTCGTCGTGGCTGACATGGGCATCGAAAGATGGCCTCGCCCATGTCGAACTTCTTCAAGACGTCCTTCGTGTACTTGCCTTGATGCACGAACATCCCGTCCCGAGTCTGCTTGATTTGCAACACAAGGAAGAAGTTGAGTTCTCCTACCATGTGTTGGCATTTCTTAACGTCATTACCAAGATAGATATACGAACCATCCTAGGTAATGGCGCTAGAAATACTTAATGATATTTATTAACATCATCACTATGAATGTAGCATTTCAACCATTCATAGATAATAATGCTAACAAATACACTGATAGTTCAGGCTCAATCCGCAAGCGCACAGATCTATCATTATAGCATTTCACCTAGAGTATTCCAGGTATCGCTATTTATATTTTCCCATGGGAAGGCAATAGCTAATCATGGATATTGGATAGCTCAATGTTAATAATATAGCATAATAATCAATTGTTCATCAGGGGTAAATGAAATATTGATAAATTGGGGATAGTGAAGTTTCACACAGGCATATATGAGCATCTCTATCGGGGGTAAAGAAAGATAATTGAATAAAAGAATAAAGAATAAAAGAATATCCTAACTAGAACAATCTATTACAGTTATTGTCAAGAATTCTAGCAAGTCATACAATTAATATAAACATGGTTAGATTAACATCTAGATGGATCAGAAGAATGCCTAAGGTCTGGTCTGCCAGCTCCCCGCATCGCTTTAGACTCCTACACCATACCCGAACGTGGGGGAATACGAGGGACGGACAGGGCTGTCACCACCTGCCGCATACCCCACTACCGTGGAGTACAAACTGCAATTACCCGTTCCTTTGTATCCAAGTACCATACTTGCATACACGAAAACCACATATGTCCCCCTAGGTCCCCGACCCTACGGATCGACAGGCACAGAACATATGCGAGCCCGAAGACTTGGTAAACCACCTTCTAGACATTAGTCTAAACATAATTACACTAATTATATGTTTAGTTAAGATGAAAGTTCTAATTATCATGATCAACATACTTGAACTAAGAACTAGTTCTAATACGAAGAACATGAATGAAGAACTTAGCTCTAATTCAAGAACAATACTATAAATATAAGTAGAGAACAAGAACAAGATGGAACTAGAATTAGATTTATTCATACCAAGAACAGCCAAAATGTTCTTCTCCTCTTTACAACTTGAAGCTTTGCTCTAGATCTAAACTACAACTAAAAGGATAAACTAAAACTAGAGAGCTCTGGAGTTGTATTGTCTGATAATGTAACTTGTGTGAAAAACTTGTGTGGAACTTTATTTACAGAGGAGAACATGGCTGCATTATATAGTACCTAGAGGTCGGTTCGTGGACGAATATTCTTGGTAACCCATGGAACCACCTTTAGCACCGCCATAGGAACCGACATGCGAAAGATAGGCCCAAGATGCGCCACCAGGGGGGCGGCCGCACCAGGGGGTCGGCCGCACCCTGGCTGCCGCCTCTCACCACCGACTTTGTCTGGTGGGCTTCCTGATGGGTCTGGATCACTTCTATGTTGGGTATTGGCCCCGGTTCGTGTCGTGATTTGGCCTTCTTTACATTCTTCAACTTGGGCTGCGCGAATACGCTTTGTTGATTGCGCATTTTCCCGAGTTTTACACTAATTCCACACTTAAGTCCTGCAAAACAGTAATCTTCCAATACATGTGGAACTAGGTGAATATCAAAGACATATGCATGTAAAACATGTGTTTTTCTCCATTTTTCATACAAGTTGGTGGTATGGAATAAGTCGTTAGTAACTGCCAACACCATGCTCATCTTG
>JAHUYU010000470.1:0-20624 GCA_030439765.1 Tripidium arundinaceum | reverse complement strand
AAACAAGTTAGTCATGGAGGTTATGACTGCTTTGGGCACAATGGTATTCGTGTCCCTTGATGGAAATCGTTTTGGTTTTCAAAAGAGTGACGTCAAGATTAAGGACGGTTAGTTCCGGATGTCGAGGTGTTGAGACACATTCGGAATAGTCGTTAGGATCTTCGTTTTTCTCTTTTGGCCGTACTATAAAGGGGGGCATGAACGGGTAGCTTGACCTAGGCGAGTCCTATGTTTAGGTGTGGTGCACACTTGTTAAACTTGGCGCTAGGCAACCCTAGAATAGCTCAAAGTTCAGTTGGAAGCAACTTGGTTGAAGTTGCGACGCGTTTCGGAAAGCTTCGGGCTGTTTCCCACTGACCGGACGCGGTCTTCGGCAGCACCGGACGCGTCCGGTCAGTACGTTACCGCGGCTAGGGTTTCGGCCCTGACCACCGGACGCGGTCCTCGCGAGGACCGGACGTGGTGGTCAGTGGCTGACACGTGTCACTCGAGGGAAACACCCGTCAGACGCGACCTGGGGGTGATCGGCGCGTCCGGTCACAGTCCAGTAAGGTCCAGAGAGGACCGGACGCGTCCGGTCATCACCGATCGGACGCGGCCTCGCGTCCGGTGCGAGTACAGTAAGCTCCTTTGCACGATCGGACGCGTCCGGTCACCCCTGACCGGCGCGTCCGGTCGTTCAGTTGAAAATCGGGTTTTGACCGTTACGGGCGACCGGCGCGTCCGGTCAGTTCGACCGGCGCGTCCGGTCAGCCCGTGTCAGAACATAACGGTTCGTTTTCTTTGAGGGGTGTATAAATACATCCCCTCCACCTCTTTTAGAGGTAGAAGATTCTGATTCAGATGACGAACCAGTTATCGGTTTGGCTGAGTGGGTTAAGAATAAGAAGCCGATATCTTGTCCCTTTGGTCACAAAGAGCCAGAAAAGTTTACTTTTGACGTCACCAAAGCTGATAAGATATTTGATCTTTTGCTTCAGGAGGGCCAGATTAAGTTGTCACCTAATCATGTGATCCCATCGGCAGAAGAGTTGAAGCATATGCTGTATTGCAAGTGGCATAATGCAACTTCACACAGTACTAATGAGTGCAAAGTATTTAGACAACAATTACAGTTAGCTATTGAGTCTGGCAGAATAAAATTTGGCAACTCCAAGATTCAAAAGCCGATGAAAATTGATCAACATCCTTTTCCAGCAAATATGTTGGATGCTGAAGGGAAAATTAAGGTGTTGACATCGGAAGCTGCTGAAAAGAATGCATCAGTAGATCCCCAACATCGGATAACTACCGATGATGCAAAAGGCAAGGGGCTATTGATAGAAAGTAGCAGTTCTAGAAAGCCTCCTCGATCTGACATCGTGATTACTCATCAAAGACAACAGGAAGGCTGGCGTCAGCGAAGGGACCGGTATCGACAACAACAAGAGGAAAGACGTCAAGAAGAGTGGAATCGGCATAAGGATCATTGGAATTGTCCGTTTTTTATTCATTGTTGGGAGGAAGGTATTAAGTTACCTACTGTTGAAGATTGCCCAGAGTGCAATGGCTATTATGGAGTCAATCGTCCTGTAAGAAGGTTTCAATCTGGTAATCAAGGTTTGTCCATTAATGAGCCGATCAGAAGGAGAGCATCAGTATATGATCGGCTGGGGGGCAGGCTCAGTGTACATGAAAGGCTTGGTAAACGCGTTGCATATTTTCCGAGAAACCAAGAGGAACTTGAAGAGATGGCAAATGCAAGAGTTCCTGATGAAGAAATATTTTACAGGGATCCTAATATACGTCGTGTGGAGACAACCAGGACTTATCAGCCAGTGTGGAAAACTAAGCTTCCTCAATGGTGTCCAGAGGGTTTGACAAAGACACAGAAGAGGAAAATGCAGCGAGAGCGTCAAAAAGACTTATATCAAGAAGGAAGTCCCTCCAATGAGAGATCTGGTAATCAGCAGTGGCAGATAAGGCACAAAAATAAAGGCCCATCGGCAGATGTCAATATGGTGTTTATGTTGCCGATGGAATTTTTGGCTCTATCTGATAGCGAAGAAGAGGCTGTTTTCTCTGACCAAATAGCTCAATTAACGCTAGATCCAATGATGGCTATTTTTGAGAAGCCTGCCGATGATGAGAGATAACACCTCAAGGCTTTGTTTGTAAAAGGCAGAGTTGATGGGCAGCCTGTATCTAAGATACTTATTGATGGAGGAGCTGCAATTAATATTATGCCTTATGTGATGTATCGGAAGCTTGGTAAGGGAGATCAAGACTTAACTAAGACTGATATGATGCTAAAGGACTTTGAAGGCAATGTATCACCAGCTAAAGGGGCAGTGTGTGTTGAATTGACCATCGGCAGTTGAAAGCATCTAGGCCCCAAGGTTTGGTTTCGGCAATTGATGACAACGCGTTATTACCATGACTAACGTGTGTTTTGCAGAAACGTTGGTAAGTTAGGTCATGGAGGTTATGACTGCTTTGGGCACAATGGTATTCGTGTCCCTTGATGGAAATCGTTTTGGTTTTCAAAAGAGTGACGTCAAGATTAAGGACGGTTAGTTCCGGATGTCGAGGTGTTGAGACACATTCGGAATAGTCGTTAGGATCTTCGTTTTTCTCTTTTGGCCGTACTATAAAGGGGGGCATGAACGGGTAGCTTGACCTAGGCGAGTCCTATGTTTAGGTGTGGTGCACACTTGTTAAACTTGGCGCTAGGCAACCCTAGAATAGCTCAAAGTTCAGTTGGAAGCAACTTGGTTGAAGTTGCGACGCGTTTCGGAAAGCTTCGGGCTGTTTCCCACTGACCGGACGCGGTCTTCGGCAGCACCGGACGCGTCCGGTCAGTACGTTACCGCGGCTAGGGTTTCGGCCCTGACCACCGGACGCGGTCCTCGCGAGGACCGGACGTGGTGGTCAGTGGCTGACACGTGTCACTCGAGGGAAACACCCGTCAGACGCGACCTGGGGGTGATCGGCGCGTCCGGTCACAGTCCAGTAAGGTCCAGAGAGGACCGGACGCGTCCGGTCATCACCGATCGGACGCGGCCTCGCGTCCGGTGCGAGTACAGTAAGCTCCTTTGCACGATCGGACGCGTCCGGTCACCCCTGACCGGCGCGTCCGGTCGTTCAGTTGAAAATCGGGTTTTGACCGTTACGGGCGACCGGCGCGTCCGGTCAGTTCGACCGGCGCGTCCGGTCAGCCCGTGTCAGAACATAACGGTTCGTTTTCTTTGAGGGGTGTATAAATACATCCCCTCCACCTCTTTTAGAGGTCTCTTGCTCATTCAAACATCTGAGAAAACCCTTTAGAGTGCAAGGGAGTGCAAGAGCTCTAGTGAGGATAGAGGTTTGAGAATCAAAGTTTGAGAGTTCCTCACTAGTGATTAGAGAGTAGCAAGTGTGCATCCATCTCCTCATTTGGGCTCGTTGTGGTCAAGTGAGAGTTCTAGCTTGTTACTCTTGGTGATCGCCATCACCTAGACGGCTTGGTGGTGATTGGGAGTTTGGTGATCATCCGGCGGAGCTTGTGGATGACCCAACTCATGTTGTGAGCGGTTTTGGGTGATTCACCGCGACGGAGTGTCGAAGAATCAACCCGTAGAGAGCACTTGATCCTTGCGCGGATCAAGGGGGAGCGACACCCTTGCGCGGGTGCTCCAACGAGGACTAGTGGGGAGTGGCGACTCTCCGATACCTCGAAAAAACATCGCCGTGTTCCTTGCCCTTTACATTCAAGCATTTACATTCTCGTATTTACATTCATTGCTTGTTTTACTTTCCTAGAATTGCCATGCTAGACTAGGATTGGAAACTAGGGTGCAAAACTTTTTATCGGTAGACTCTCTAGGAACATACGAGGATCACCGGTCATATGTTGAGTGCAACCACTATCAATAACCCAATGAGATCCACCGGTCTTGTAGTTCACCTACACACAAGAGATCAAGCTTTTTGTTTAGGGACCCAAACTTGAGAGGGGCCCTTGACTTTCTCAACTAGTGACTTGGCAACCCATATTTTCTTTGGCCTATTCTTGTTTGGGGGACCCAAAAACATGACTTTCATCTTCCCATTTGAATCTTTTCTTAACATGTAATGAGCATTGAAGGCAAAGGGTCTAGCATGCTTGGGCAAGGGTTGTGGTGGTGGAGTTTTGCATTCATGAGCAAAGTGACCTTCTTGACCACACTCAACACATCTCTTTGGCTTGGGCTTTGACTTGCTTTGTTGTTGAGCTTTTGCCTTCTTCTCTTGATTTGCCAAGTACCCAATACCACTTCTATCCATCTTCATTACGGTGTTCATGAGGAGCTCACTTTGCAAATATTGACCTCTTGTGAACTTGCTTAAACCGGTCTTGAGATGCTCTTTTTCTTGCTTGAGCTTCTTGTTCTCTTCAATGAGTGACTCATTTGTTGTTTGCTTCTCAAGAGCCATCAAACCTTTAAGCTTCTTGTTCTCATTTGCAAGCTTCTCATTCTCACACTTGATCTTGGCATAATCATCATGGTTGCATGACTCAACCACACTCTTGCCTTTGCTACTAGAACCTTGCTCAATGCTTTCAATGATCAAATCATCACATGATGTAGCTATATCACACTTAACAATATTGTTAGTAGCATCATGTGTCTCAAGAGCAAGTTCATTAGCAACCACAAGACTATCATAGTCAATTTTTAATGTGGTGTATTTGTCTTTTAGAGAGCTATGTCTAGTGATGAGCTCATCATGCTTCTTCTCAAGTTTATCATGTTGATCTTTAAGCTCTTTATTAGAGGTTTTGAGCTCCTTGAGAGTGGAAGACATAACTTCATTTTGATCTCTAAGCTCACCACTAGTCTTTTGAGCATTTTCAAGCTTAGATGAGAGTGATTCATTTTCATTTTGAAGATCATCATTTTCACTTCTAGTCCTTCTTATGATTTTAGTGTATTTGTTTAGCAATTTTACAAGTTCATCATAAGAAGGTGCATCATATTCATCATCACTATCACTATCATCATCATCATCACTATCATGGTTTTGTACCTTTCGTTCACCCTTGGCCATAAGGCATAGGTGAGTAGTGGACGATGATGGTGAAGAAGGCGGTGAAGGTGGTGATGAAGATGTCGGTGAAGATGATGGCCCCATCACAAATGCGGCAACCTTCTCTTTCTCATCATCGCTCTCATCTTCGGAGGAGTCACAAGATGATTCAATGTCGGTGAGCCAATCACCAACAATATATGCCTTTCCTCCCTTCTTCTTCTTGTAGAACTCCTTCTTCTTGCCATCCTTCTTCTTGTATGGCTTGTTCTTCTTCTTCTCATCTTCTTCATCACTTGAATTATTTTTCTTGCCCTTGTTCTTGTTCTTGTACTTGTCTTTTGGTGGTCTAGGGCATTGATGAGCTAGGTGGCCAAGTTCACCACAATTGTAGCAATCCATCTCCGAGATGGGCTTTCTCTTGCTACTTGTGAAAAATTTCTTTTTCTTGCCATCGAACTTGATGCCACTCTTGTTGAGCTTCTTTAGCATCTTGGTGGTCTTTCTCACCATGAGTGCAAGTGATTCATCATCAACATCACTTTCACTTGAGCTTTCTTGCACAATCATGGCTTGGCCCTTCTTCTTCTTCTTGTCATGGCTAGCTTTGAAGGCCAAGTCTTTCTTCTTGGAAGATGATGAGCCCTCTTCCGAAGTGATGTGCATGTACATCTCATGAGCATTGATCTTCCCCAATACTTGTGTCGGAGTTGCGGTGGAGAGATCACTTTGATGAAGCACGGTGACAATGTGACCATACTTCTCAACGGGAAGAACACTCAAGATCCTCCTTGCAACATCCGATTGGCTCATTTGAGTGAGCCCAAGAGTATTGAGGTCCTCTACAAGAACATTCAAGCGAGTGTACATGTCATTAGCACTTTCTTTGGGAAGCATCTCAAAAGAATTAATCTTCTTTAAAGCAATATGATAGCGTTCCTCACGCTCACTCTTAGTTCTCTCATGGAGAGCACAAAGATTCTCCCACAAATCATGAGCGTTCTTTGCATTACGCACAC
This sequence comes from Tripidium arundinaceum, assembly GCA_030439765.1. Lineage (NCBI taxonomy): Eukaryota > Viridiplantae > Streptophyta > Magnoliopsida > Poales > Poaceae > Tripidium > Tripidium arundinaceum. The sequence continues at coordinate 14,577 of JAHUYU010000470.1, read as the reverse complement.
GATTGAAGATATCTTTGCCTAAGCCCCGGTAGAGTGCATTTTTGGCCTTTGCATTCCACCGGTCGTACTTCTCCTCGTCACCAATGGGGTTTGCGGGATCCTTGATAGCGGGAAGCCCTTGGGTTGCGGCTCTAAGGCACCTGACATCTATGGCTTCGAGATACGCCTCCATGCGGATTTTCCAATATGGAAAATCATCCCCCTCAAAGGTGGGAGGTGGTCCTTCCCCGTTAGACATCTTGCTCTAGGCGGTAAAGCCTAAATTAGGAGCAACACGGCTCTGATACCAATTAAAAGGATCAAGATGCCCAAGAGGGGGGGTGAATTGGGCTTTTCTAAAAATTAATTGCAAGAATTAAATCCTACAAGCCGGAATTCACCCCTAGTGCCTACTTATGTTCCTAGAGAGTCTACCGATAAAAAGTTTTGCACCCTAGTTTCCAATCCTAGTCTAGCATGGCAATTCTAGGAAAGTAAAACAAGCAATGAATGTAAATACGAGAATGTAAATGCTTGAATGTAAAGGGCAAGGAACACGGCGATGTTTTTTCGAGGTATCGGAGAGTCGCCACTCCCCACTAGTCCTCGTTGGAGCACCCGCGCAAGGGTGTCGCTCCCCCTTGATCCGCGCAAGGATCAAGTGCTCTCTACGGGTTGATTCTTCGACACTCCGTCGCGGTGAATCACCCAAAACCGCTCACAACATGAGTTGGGTCATCCACAAGCTCCGCCGGATGATCACCAAACTCCCAATCACCACCAAGCCGTCTAGGTGATGGCGATCACCAAGAGTAACAAGCTAGAACTCTCACTTGACCACAACGAGCCCAAATGAGGAGATGGATGCACACTTGCTACTCTCTAATCACTAGTGAGGAACTCTCAAACTTTGATTCTCAAACCTCTATCCTCACTAGAGCTCTTGCACTCCCTTGCACTCTAAAGGGTTTTCTCAGATGTTTGAATGAGCAAGAGACCTCTAAAAGAGGTGGAGGGGATGTATTTATACACCCCTCAAAGAAAACGAACCGTTATGTTCTGACACGGGCTGACCGGACGCGCCGGTCGAACTGACCGGACGCGCCGGTCGCCCGTAACGGTCAAAACCCGATTTTCAACTGAACGACCGGACGCGCCGGTCAGGGGTGACCGGACGCGTCCGATCGTGCAAAGGAGCTTACTGTACTCGCACCGGACGCGAGGCCGCGTCCGATCGGTGATGACCGGACGCGTCCGGTCCTCTCTGGACCTTACTGGACTGTGACCGGACGCGCCGATCACCCCCAGGTCGCGTCTGACGGGTGTTTCCCTCGAGTGACACGTGTCAGCCACTGACCACCACGTCCGGTCCTCGCGAGGACCGCGTCCGGTGGTCAGGGCCGAAACCCTAGCCGCGGTAACGTACTGACCGGACGCGTCCGGTGCTGCCGAAGACCGCGTCCGGTCAGTGGGAAACAGCCCGAAGCTTTCCGAAACGCGTCGCAACTTCAACCAAGTTGCTTCCAACTGAACTTTGAGCTATTCTAGGGTTGCCTAGCGCCAAGTTTAACAAGTGTGCACCACACCTAAACATAGGACTCGCCTAGGTCAAGCTACCCGTTCATGCCCCCCTTTATAGTACGGCCAAAAGAGAAAAACGAAGATCCTAACGACTATTCCGAATGTGTCTCAACACCTCGACATCCGGAACTAACCGTCCTTAATCTTGACGTCACTCTTTTGAAAACCAAAACGATTTCCATCAAGGGACACGAATACCATTGTGCCCAAAGCAGTCATAACCTCCATGACCTAACTTACCAACGTTTCTGCAAAACACACGTTAGTCATGGTAATAACGCGTTGTCATCAATTGCCGAAACCAAACCTTGGGGCCTAGATGCTTTCAACTGCCGATGGTCAATTCAACACACACTGCCCCTTTAGCTGGTGATACATTGCCTTCAAAGTCCTTTAGCATCATATCAGTCTTAGTTAAGTCTTGATCTCCCTTACCAAGCTTCCGATACATCACATAAGGCATAATATTAATTGCAGCTCCTCCATCAATAAGTATCTTAGATACAGGCTGCCCATCAACTCTGCCTTTTACAAACAAAGCCTTGAGGTGTTATCTCTCATCATCGGCAGGCTTCTCAAAAATAGCCATCATTGGATCTAGCGTTAATTGAGCTATTTGGTCAGAGAAAACAGCCTCTTCTTCGCTATCAGATAGAGCCAAAAATTCCATCGGCAACATAAACACCATATTGACATCTGCCGATGGGCCTTTATTTTTGTGCCTTATCTGCCACTGCTGATTACCAGATCTCTCATTGGAGGGACTTCCTTCTTGATATAAGTCTTTTTGACGCTCTCGCTGCATTTTCCTCTTCTGTGTCTTTGTCAAACCCTCTGGACACCATTGAGGAAGCTTAGTTTTCCACACTGGCTGATAAGTCCTGGTTGTCTCCACACGACGTATATTAGGATCCCTGTAAAATATTTCTTCATCAGGAACTCTTGCATTTGCCATCTCTTCAAGTTCCTCTTGGTTTCTCGGAAAATATGCAACGCGTTTACCAAGCCTTTCATGTACACTGAGCCTGCCCCCAGCCGATCATATACTGATGCTCTCCTTCTGATCGGCTCATTAATGGACAAACCTTGATTACCAGATTGAAACCTTCTTACAGGACGATTGACTCCATAATAGCCATTGCACTCTGGGCAATCTTCAACAGTAGGTAACTTAATACCTTCCTCCCAACAATGAATAAAAAACGGACAATTCCAATGATCCTTATGCCGATTCCACTCTTCTTGACGTCTTTCCTCTTGTTGTTGTCGATACCGGTCCCTTCGCTGACGCCAGCCTTCCTGTTGTCTTTGATGAGTAATCACGATGTCAGATCGAGGAGGCTTTCTAGAACTGCTACTTTCTATCAATAGCCCCTTGCCTTTTGCATCATCGGTAGTTATCCGATGTTGGGGATCTACTGATGCATTCTTTTCAGCAGCTTCCGATGTCAACACCTTAATTTTCCCTTCAGCATCCAACATATTTGCTGGAAAAGGATGTTGATCAATTTTCATCGGCTTTTGAATCTTGGAGTTGCCAAATTTTATTCTGCCAGACTCAATAGCTAACTGTAATTGTTGTCTAAATACTTTGCACTCATTAGTACTGTGTGAAGTTGCATTATGCCACTTGCAATACAGCATATGCTTCAACTCTTCTGCCGATGGGATCACATGATTAGGTGACAACTTAATCTGGCCCTCCTGAAGCAAAAGATCAAATATCTTATCAGCTTTGGTGACGTCAAGAAGAGTGGAATCGGCATAAGGATCATTGGAATTGTCCGTTTTTTATTCATTGTTGGGAGGAAGGTATTAAGTTACCTACTGTTGAAGATTGCCCAGAGTGCAATGGCTATTATGGAGTCAATCGTCCTGTAAGAAGGTTTCAATCTGGTAATCAAGGTTTGTCCATTAATGAGCCGATCAGAAGGAGAGCATCAGTATATGATCGGCTGGGGGGCAGGCTCAGTGTACATGAAAGGCTTGGTAAACGCGTTGCATATTTTCCGAGAAACCAAGAGGAACTTGAAGAGATGGCAAATGCAAGAGTTCCTGATGAAGAAATATTTTACAGGGATCCTAATATACGTCGTGTGGAGACAACCAGGACTTATCAGCCAGTGTGGAAAACTAAGCTTCCTCAATGGTGTCCAGAGGGTTTGACAAAGACACAGAAGAGGAAAATGCAGCGAGAGCGTCAAAAAGACTTATATCAAGAAGGAAGTCCCTCCAATGAGAGATCTGGTAATCAGCAGTGGCAGATAAGGCACAAAAATAAAGGCCCATCGGCAGATGTCAATATGGTGTTTATGTTGCCGATGGAATTTTTGGCTCTATCTGATAGCGAAGAAGAGGCTGTTTTCTCTGACCAAATAGCTCAATTAACGCTAGATCCAATGATGGCTATTTTTGAGAAGCCTGCCGATGATGAGAGATAACACCTCAAGGCTTTGTTTGTAAAAGGCAGAGTTGATGGGCAGCCTGTATCTAAGATACTTATTGATGGAGGAGCTGCAATTAATATTATGCCTTATGTGATGTATCGGAAGCTTGGTAAGGGAGATCAAGACTTAACTAAGACTGATATGATGCTAAAGGACTTTGAAGGCAATGTATCACCAGCTAAAGGGGCAGTGTGTGTTGAATTGACCATCGGCAGTTGAAAGCATCTAGGCCCCAAGGTTTGGTTTCGGCAATTGATGACAACGCGTTATTACCATGACTAACGTGTGTTTTGCAGAAACGTTGGTAAGTTAGGTCATGGAGGTTATGACTGCTTTGGGCACAATGGTATTCGTGTCCCTTGATGGAAATCGTTTTGGTTTTCAAAAGAGTGACGTCAAGATTAAGGACGGTTAGTTCCGGATGTCGAGGTGTTGAGACACATTCGGAATAGTCGTTAGGATCTTCGTTTTTCTCTTTTGGCCGTACTATAAAGGGGGGCATGAACGGGTAGCTTGACCTAGGCGAGTCCTATGTTTAGGTGTGGTGCACACTTGTTAAACTTGGCGCTAGGCAACCCTAGAATAGCTCAAAGTTCAGTTGGAAGCAACTTGGTTGAAGTTGCGACGCGTTTCGGAAAGCTTCGGGCTGTTTCCCACTGACCGGACGCGGTCTTCGGCAGCACCGGACGCGTCCGGTCAGTACGTTACCGCGGCTAGGGTTTCGGCCCTGACCACCGGACGCGGTCCTCGCGAGGACCGGACGTGGTGGTCAGTGGCTGACACGTGTCACTCGAGGGAAACACCCGTCAGACGCGACCTGGGGGTGATCGGCGCGTCCGGTCACAGTCCAGTAAGGTCCAGAGAGGACCGGACGCGTCCGGTCATCACCGATCGGACGCGGCCTCGCGTCCGGTGCGAGTACAGTAAGCTCCTTTGCACGATCGGACGCGTCCGGTCACCCCTGACCGGCGCGTCCGGTCGTTCAGTTGAAAATCGGGTTTTGACCGTTACGGGCGACCGGCGCGTCCGGTCAGTTTCGACCGGCGCGTCCGGTCAGCCCGTGTCAGAACATAACGGTTCGTTTTCTTTGAGGGTGTATAAATACATCCCCTCCACCTCTTTTAGAGGTCTCTTGCTCATTCAAACATCTGAGAAAACCCTTTAGAGTGCAAGGGAGTGCAAGAGCTCTAGTGAGGATAGAGGTTTGAGAATCAAAGTTTGAGAGTTCCTCACTAGTGATTAGAGAGTAGCAAGTGTGCATCCATCTCCTCATTTGGGCTCGTTGTGGTCAAGTGAGAGTTCTAGCTTGTTACTCTTGGTGATCGCCATCACCTAGACGGCTTGGTGGTGATTGGGAGTTTGGTGATCATCCGGCGGAGCTTGTGGATGACCCAACTCATGTTGTGAGCGGTTTTGGGTGATTCACCGCGACGGAGTGTCGAAGAATCAACCCGTAGAGAGCACTTGATCCTTGCGCGGATCAAGGGGGAGCGACACCCTTGCGCGGGTGCTCCAACGAGGACTAGTGGGGAGTGGGAAACTGCCCTGACCAATTATTAGTATTCATCGGTACAAAAATTTGCCGATGGCTGGTAGCTTGTTGGCATTGCTGGATAATTACATCCAACTTGAGGTATAACCTGGACTCCAGGTTAACTTGCGATAGGAGCCTTCTGCTGCATCGGTAACGAATTTGCCGATGGACTTAAACTAGATGTTTGACCCAAAGACACCTGGAAACCTCCTAGAGTTGGTTGTACAGTAGTTGTAGTATATTGAGGCACTTGAGCTATCGGCGAACCAGCCGATGGCATAGGAGCTTTTCCCGCTGCGTCAAACACTTGAGATAATCCGTGGTTGAAAGCAGATGGCTCTGGAGACATACCATATCCCCACCAATTAGCAGGAGTTTGATATTCTGTGGTACAGGACCTGATAAAGCCGATGCTGATAGATCTGTATTAAGCTGAACTCGTCCTGATAATGCTGAATCCTGACGCATCGGAGTAGACTGTACGTTAGATAAACTGCTGATACTGGAGGAGAAGAAATCTCTATACCCGCAACGGCTGGGGGAGCCGATGGAGCAATAGCAGATGCTGATTCTGGTTGATGATAAGCATGCCCAACGTAACGAGGTGACGCTTGCCCTTCTTTGAAAGTTTGAATCACAGCATTATAAACAGTATTGGACAGCACATTGGAGTGATTAATTAAAGCATGATTCACTGCGGAATTAACCATCTCTTGAAGTTTACCCGGATTAGAATCAAAGGTAACTTGCCGAGGCAACGGCAAGTCTTGCTTCTGGATGACCTGTCCACTTTTGTTCAAGCTGAATGACTTCAAGCAGAGCTGTCTGTATTCTTCTATAGCCCTCTCCATAGCCTGCTTCTGATCGTCCTTAAGATCTTCTTCTGTTACCGCGATGATGTTCCCCGTATCGATCTTAGGATTAAGCATCTTGACTAGATCTGTCCCACCGGACGTGCCAAAAGATGTGTTGATGCAAAAGTAGATCTGCAAACACAAAGGGCTAATACCCGAAATCGATATCCAAAGCGTGCCAGTCGATTTGACCTGTTAATCGACAAGGATGAAGATACGAGCACTTTGGTCCTGACAACAGCGATATGCCCGGAAGTCACGGCCAAGAGGTACTCACGCGGAACTCGAGGATCGTCGAAGATTGCACTGAAGCAATGCAACTCGTCGAATCGATGAGAACTCGTAAAAAGGAAAAATATGCAAATTGACGAAGTCGCCGAAAGTAGATGTAAATAAGAGTAAAAGCTGTTTTTTGATGTATTGATTGATCCCCTATTACATTGCCCTTCACTCTATATTTATATCCTGATTTACAGAAACGTAACCAAATACGACTAGGACACTAAATCCAAATCTATGGAAACACATAACTTTGATACAACTCAGACTCTAATAAACGTATACAAGGAAATTAACTCTTATCTTATTCCATAGTCCGCCTCAATCACGATGGTATTCTCATCGACCTCCTTTTCATCGGCACAATCCCTGTTCCATTGGCAGCAGCCTTCAAGTTTCTTCCATCGGTACATTCCCTGTTTCATGGTGTGCACTTTGCAGATCAGAGGAAGTAAGGAAGTGTTGACATCGTTTTTAGCACGTGTCAAGATGATCAGGAAGGGCTAATCAGCAGAGAAAAGATTATTGTGTAGATTGATAGCCGATAGGAATAAGCTTGTTGGTGAGTGGTGGCAGCGTATGGATTCAAATTGAAGTGTTGCCGATAAGGTTAAGGGTGTTATTACCGATGCCGATGAAAGAGGGTTTGAAGACTGCTGCCGATGAAACAGGGAATGTACCGATGGAAGAAACTTGAAGGCTGCTGCCAATGGAACAGGGATTGTGCCGATGAAAAGGAGGTCGATGAGAATACCATCGTGATTGAGGCGGACTATGGAATAAGATAAGAGTTTAATTTCCTTGTATACGTTTATTAGAGTCTGAGTTGTATCAAAGTTATGTGTTTCCATAGATTTGGATTTAGTGTCCTAGTCGTATTTGGTTACGTTTCTGTAAATCAGGATATAAATATAGAGTGAAGGGCAATGTAATAGGGGATCAATCAATACATCAAAAAACAGCTTTTACTCTTATTTACATCTACTTTCGGCGACTTCGTCAATTTGCATATTTTTCCTTTTTACGAGTTCTCATCGATTCGACGAGTTGCATTGCTTCAGTGCAATCTTCGACGATCCTCGAGTTCCGCGTGAGTACCTCTTGGCCGTGACTTCCGGGCATATCGCTGTTGTCAGGACCAAAGTGCTCGTATCTTCATCCTTGTCGATTAACAGGTCAAATCGACTGGCACGCTTTGGATATCGATTTCGGGTATTAGCCCTTTGTGTTTGCAGATCTACTTTTGCATCAACACATCTTTTGGCACGTCCGGTGGGACAGATCTAGTCAAGATGCTTAATCCTAAGATCGATACGGGGAACATCATCGCGGTAACAGAAGAAGATCTTAAGGACGATCAGAAGCAGGCTATGGAGAGGGCTATAGAAGAATACAGACAGCTCTGCTTGAAGTCATTCAGCTTGAACAAAAGTGGACAGGTCATCCAGAAGCAAGACTTGCCGTTGCCTCGGCAAGTTACCTTTGATTCTAATCCGGGTAAACTTCAAGAGATGGTTAATTCCGCAGTGAATCATGCTTTAATTAATCACTCCAATGTGCTGTCCAATACTGTTTATAATGCTGTGATTCAAACTTTCAAAGAAGGGCAAGCGTCACCTCGTTACGTTGGGCATGCTTATCATCAACCAGAATCAGCATCTGCTATTGCTCCATCGGCTCCCCCAGCCGTTGCGGGTATAGAGATTTCTTCTCCTCCAGTATCAGCAGGTTTATCTAACGTACAGTCTACTCCGATGCGTCAGGATTCAGCATTATCAGGACGAGTTCAGCTTAATACAGATCTATCAGCATCGGCTTTATCAGGTCCTGTACCACAGAATAATCAAACTCCTGCTAATTGGTGGGGATATGGTATGTCTCCAGAGCCATCTGCTTTCAACCACGGATTATCTCAAGTGTTTGACGCAGCGGGAAAAGCTCCTATGCCATCGGCTGGTTCGCCGATAGCTCAAGTGCCTCAATATACTACAACTACTGTACAACCAACTCTAGGAGGTTTCCAGGTGTCTTTGGGTCAAACATCTAGTTTAAGTCCATCGGCAAATTCGTTACCGATGCAGCAGAAGGCTCCTATCGCAAGTTAACCTGGAGTCCAGGTTATACCTCAAGTTGGATGTAATTATCCAGCAATGCCAACAAGCTACCAGCCATCGGCAAATTTTGTACCGATGAATACTAATAATTGGTCAGGGCAGTTTCCCACTCCCCACTAGTCCTCGTTGGAGCACCCGCGCAAGGGTGTCGCTCCCCCTTGATCCGCGCAAGGATCAAGTGCTCTCTACGGGTTGATTCTTCGACACTCCGTCGCGGTGAATCACCCAAAACCGCTCACAACATGAGTTGGGTCATCCACAAGCTCCGCCGGATGATCACCAAACTCCCAATCACCACCAAGCCGTCTAGGTGATGGCGATCACCAAGAGTAACAAGCTAGAACTCTCACTTGACCACAACGAGCCCAAATGAGGAGATGGATGCACACTTGCTACTCTCTAATCACTAGTGAGGAACTCTCAAACTTTGATTCTCAAACCTCTATCCTCACTAGAGCTCTTGCACTCCCTTGCACTCTAAAGGGTTTTCTCAGATGTTTGAATGAGCAAGAGACCTCTAAAAGAGGTGGAGGGGATGTATTTATACACCCCTCAAAGAAAACGAACCGTTATGTTCTGACACGGGCTGACCGGACGCGCCGGTCGAACTGACCGGACGCGCCGGTCGCCCGTAACGGTCAAAACCCGATTTTCAACTGAACGACCGGACGCGCCGGTCAGGGGTGACCGGACGCGTCCGATCGTGCAAAGGAGCTTACTGTACTCGCACCGGACGCGAGGCCGCGTCCGATCGGTGATGACCGGACGCGTCCGGTCCTCTCTGGACCTTACTGGACTGTGACCGGACGCGCCGATCACCCCCAGGTCGCGTCTGACGGGTGTTTCCCTCGAGTGACACGTGTCAGCCACTGACCACCACGTCCGGTCCTCGCGAGGACCGCGTCCGGTGGTCAGGGCCGAAACCCTAGCCGCGGTAACGTACTGACCGGACGCGTCCGGTGCTGCCGAAGACCGCGTCCGGTCAGTGGGAAACAGCCCGAAGCTTTCCGAAACGCGTCGCAACTTCAACAAGTTGCTTCCAACTGAACTTTGAGCTATTCTAGGGTTGCCTAGCGCCAAGTTTAACAAGTGTGCACCACACCTAAACATAGGACTCGCCTAGGTCAAGCTACCCGTTCATGCCCCCCTTTATAGTACGGCCAAAAGAGAAAAACGAAGATCCTAACGACTATTCCGAATGTGTCTCAACACCTCGACATCCGGAACTAACCGTCCTTAATCTTGACGTCACTCTTTTGAAAACCAAAACGATTTCCATCAAGGGACACGAATACCATTGTGCCCAAAGCAGTCATAACCTCCATGACCTAACTTACCAACGTTTCTGCAAAACACACGTTAGTCATGGTAATAACGCGTTGTCATCAATTGCCGAAACCAAACCTTGGGGCCTAGATGCTTTCAACTGCCGATGGTCAATTCAACACACACTGCCCCTTTAGCTGGTGATACATTGCCTTCAAAGTCCTTTAGCATCATATCAGTCTTAGTTAAGTCTTGATCTCCCTTACCAAGCTTCCGATACATCACATAAGGCATAATATTAATTGCAGCTCCTCCATCAATAAGTATCTTAGATACAGGCTGCCCATCAACTCTGCCTTTTACAAACAAAGCCTTGAGGTGTTATCTCTCATCATCGGCAGGCTTCTCAAAAATAGCCATCATTGGATCTAGCGTTAATTGAGCTATTTGGTCAGAGAAAACAGCCTCTTCTTCGCTATCAGATAGAGCCAAAAATTCCATCGGCAACATAAACACCATATTGACATCTGCCGATGGGCCTTTATTTTTGTGCCTTATCTGCCACTGCTGATTACCAGATCTCTCATTGGAGGGACTTCCTTCTTGATATAAGTCTTTTTGACGCTCTCGCTGCATTTTCCTCTTCTGTGTCTTTGTCAAACCCTCTGGACACCATTGAGGAAGCTTAGTTTTCCACACTGGCTGATAAGTCCTGGTTGTCTCCACACGACGTATATTAGGATCCCTGTAAAATATTTCTTCATCAGGAACTCTTGCATTTGCCATCTCTTCAAGTTCCTCTTGGTTTCTCGGAAAATATGCAACGCGTTTACCAAGCCTTTCATGTACACTGAGCCTGCCCCCCAGCCGATCATATACTGATGCTCTCCTTCTGATCGGCTCATTAATGGACAAACCTTGATTACCAGATTGAAACCTTCTTACAGGACGATTGACTCCATAATAGCCATTGCACTCTGGGCAATCTTCAACAGTAGGTAACTTAATACCTTCCTCCCAACAATGAATAAAAAACGGACAATTCCAATGATCCTTATGCCGATTCCACTCTTCTTGACGTCTTTCCTCTTGTTGTTGTCGATACCGGTCCCTTCGCTGACGCCAGCCTTCCTGTTGTCTTTGATGAGTAATCACGATGTCAGATCGAGGAGGCTTTCTAGAACTGCTACTTTCTATCAATAGCCCCTTGCCTTTTGCATCATCGGTAGTTATCCGATGTTGGGGATCTACTGATGCATTCTTTTCAGCAGCTTCCGATGTCAACACCTTAATTTTCCCTTCAGCATCCAACATATTTGCTGGAAAAGGATGTTGATCAATTTTCATCGGCTTTTGAATCTTGGAGTTGCCAAATTTTATTCTGCCAGACTCAATAGCTAACTGTAATTGTTGTCTAAATACTTTGCACTCATTAGTACTGTGTGAAGTTGCATTATGCCACTTGCAATACAGCATATGCTTCAACTCTTCTGCCGATGGGATCACATGATTAGGTGACAACTTAATCTGGCCCTCCTGAAGCAAAAGATCAAATATCTTATCAGCTTTGGTGACGTCAAAAGTAAACTTTTCTGGCTCTTTGTGACCAAAGGGACAAGATATCGGCTTCTTATTCTTAACCCACTCAGCCAAACCGATAACTGGTTCGTCATCTGAATCAGAATCTTCTACCTCTTCAACAAATGAAACTTTCTTGTTCCAATTTCTTTTAGGTTCAAAAACCCTAGTGTCTTGATCAGAAATCCTTTGCACTAAATGACTTAGGCTTTCAAACTCCTGAGAAGCATATCTGTCCTTAAGGTGTGGTAACAATCCCTGAAAGGCCAAATCGGCGAGCTGCCGATCATCCAACACCAGGCTATAACATTTGTTCTTTACATCTCGTAGCCTTTGCACAAAGCCTTCTACCGATTCATCATTGCGCTGTTTCATCTTTACCAAATCGGTAAGCTTCTTTTCATGAACTCCAGCAAAGAAATACTTATGAAATTGCTTTTCCAGATCAGCCCAAGTGATAATAGAATTTGGCGGTAGTGAAATAAACCATGTAAATGCTGATCCAGATAGAGATGATGAGAACAGACGAACTCTCAATTCATCTCTACAAGCTGCCTCTCCACATTGAATAATAAAACGATTAACATGCTCCATGGTTGATGTATCGTCTTGCCCAGAAAACTTAGTGAAATCTGGCACCTTGTAACGATTTGGGAGAGGAATTAAATCATATGCTGGAGGATACGGAGTCCGATAAGAATATGTATTAACTTTGGGCTTGATCCCAAACTGATCCTTCATAATTTCTGCTATTTTATCGGCCCAAAAGGCATCAACATCTTGTTGACGATATTGTTGAATCTCCACTGGAGGTATCTGCTGATATCCTTCTGCATACCTTTGTGGCCCACGATCTCCAGCAATTGGCACATTTGCCACTATCTGTGGTCCATTAACCTGCTGAAAAGGGTTCATCGGCTGAGCTGCCGATGCTTGATTCTGAAAACCAGCATGCATGTGACCTTGATGAACACCTGTGGCTTGCTGATTTGGCTGAACTGTATGTTGAGTGGGAAACTGCCCTGACCAATTATTAGTATTCATCGGTACAAAATTTGCCGATGGCTGGTAGCTTGTTGGCATTGCTGGATAATTACATCCAACTTGAGGTATAACCTGGACTCCAGGTTAACTTGCGATAGGAGCCTTCTGCTGCATCGGTAACGAATTTGCCGATGGACTTAAACTAGATGTTTGACCCAAAGACACCTGGAAACCTCCTAGAGTTGGTTGTACAGTAGTTGTAGTATATTGAGGCACTTGAGCTATCGGCGAACCAGCCGATGGCATAGGAGCTTTTCCCGCTGCGTCAAACACTTGAGATAATCCGTGGTTGAAAGCAGATGGCTCTGGAGACATACCATATCCCCACCAATTAGCAGGAGTTTGATTATTCTGTGGTACAGGACCTGATAAAGCCGATGCTGATAGATCTGTATTAAGCTGAACTCGTCCTGATAATGCTGAATCCTGACGCATCGGAGTAGACTGTACGTTAGATAAACCTGCTGATACTGGAGGAGAAGAAATCTCTATACCCGCAACGGCTGGGGGAGCCGATGGAGCAATAGCAGATGCTGATTCTGGTTGATGATAAGCATGCCCAACGTAACGAGGTGACGCTTGCCCTTCTTTGAAAGTTTGAATCACAGCATTATAAACAGTATTGGACAGCACATTGGAGTGATTAATTAAAGCATGATTCACTGCGGAATTAACCATCTCTTGAAGTTTACCCGGATTAGAATCAAAGGTAACTTGCCGAGGCAACGGCAAGTCTTGCTTCTGGATGACCTGTCCACTTTTGTTCAAGCTGAATGACTTCAAGCAGAGCTGTCTGTATTCTTCTATAGCCCTCTCCATAGCCTGCTTCTGATCGTCCTTAAGATCTTCTTCTGTTACCGCGATGATGTTCCCCGTATCGATCTTAGGATTAAGCATCTTGACTAGATCTGTCCCACCGGACGTGCCAAAAGATGTGTTGATGCAAAAGTAGATCTGCAAACACAAAGGGCTAATACCCGAAATCGATATCCAAAGCGTGCCAGTCGATTTGACCTGTTAATCGACAAGGATGAAGATACGAGCACTTTGGTCCTGACAACAGCGATATGCCCGGAAGTCATTCAGCTTGAACAAAAGTGGACAGGTCATCCAGAAGCAAGACTTGCCGTTGCCTCGGCAAGTTACCTTTGATTCTAATCCGGGTAAACTTCAAGAGATGGTTAATTCCGCAGTGAATCATGCTTTAATTAATCACTCCAATGTGCTGTCCAATACTGTTTATAATGCTGTGATTCAAACTTTCAAAGAAGGGCAAGCGTCACCTCGTTACGTTGGGCATGCTTATCATCAACCAGAATCAGCATCTGCTATTGCTCCATCGGCTCCCCCAGCCGTTGCGGGTATAGAGATTTCTTCTCCTCCAGTATCAGCAGGTTTATCTAACGTACAGTCTACTCCGATGCGTCAGGATTCAGCATTATCAGGACGAGTTCAGCTTAATACAGATCTATCAGCATCGGCTTTATCAGGTCCTGTACCACAGAATAATCAAACTCCTGCTAATTGGTGGGGATATGGTATGTCTCCAGAGCCATCTGCTTTCAACCACGGATTATCTCAAGTGTTTGACGCAGCGGGAAAAGCTCCTATGCCATCGGCTGGTTCGCCGATAGCTCAAGTGCCTCAATATACTACAACTACTGTACAACCAACTCTAGGAGGTTTCCAGGTGTCTTTGGGTCAAACATCTAGTTTAAGTCCATCGGCAAATTCGTTACCGATGCAGCAGAAGGCTCCTATCGCAAGTTAACCTGGAGTCCAGGTTATACCTCAAGTTGGATGTAATTATCCAGCAATGCCAACAAGCTACCAGCCATCGGCAAATTTTGTACCGATGAATACTAATAATTGGTCAGGGCAGTTTCCCACTCAACATACAG